>JAQJVL010005529.1:0-34738 GCA_035578905.1 Stictocephala bisonia | reverse complement strand
GTGTTAGGTATATTATTGTTTACCGGATAAATTATTTATTTATTTCACATACGGCAATACACCATTTATAACATAATAATTACTAGTAGGTGGCAGCAAGTTCAGCATTTAACCCTCGATCCGGCATTTTACGAAATTTCGTACAATTTTTTTGTCACCAAACTGGCATTGTACGAATTTTCGTACAATTGCAGCGTCGGAGATTTACCATATTTATAATGCGCAAAAATCTAGCTACTTCGATGTTTTTATACTCTATGTACTCAGCGTGAACATACGATTCCAGTGGTATGCAACAACGCACACTGCACTGTATCGCCGTTATTTTAAAACGTAGTGAAAGTTGAAGAAGGAAGCCAGTCTCTGAATCTCGCCATTTTTGTTGTTGTTTAGTCTGCCGGGCCTGATTTCAACTACGGTAAATAATTATCGTTTGCAATGTAATTATCACTTCTAGTGTGTTTAGAAATGTATTATATTGTATTAGAGCATGTTTTTAGCTAAATTTTAGTATATAATAGAACTCTGTAGTGTTTGTAGAAAATTTGTATCATGTTTTTGAATGTTATAGTAACCGTGGTTACTAATTTTCAGGTTTTTGTATACGTTCCAGTTAACAATTTATAAAAAATAATTTTTACTTACAAACCTATATAAACTATATATTTTCTGAAACAAGATAAAATTTAGAACATTTTTGCTATCTCACATTTCTTTTTTTATCATCACAACATTGATCATAGGGGGTGGTCCCCCCCTATTTTCCGCGATTTCTAAAAAAATTTACAAATATTTCATAACATAAAAAATAAATAAAATTTTTATAGGTTATGAATTATGTATTATATGATAGCCCACATTTTTGTGAACAGTTTGATACCACACAATTGTACTTTTATTGTAATATAATATTTTTTACGAATTTTATAAAAACATCACTGCAAAATCACCAAAAATGACCCGACATTTTGGGCAAAAATGACTGCCGGATCGAGGGTTAACAGTATGAGATTATTAAATCTAATATAAACAAACTCCCAAATTTACAACTTAAAATAAATATTGTAACAACTCGAATACAGTAATTCAAAAACAGAAACGATTTACAAACGCAAAAGCTAAGCCAATATGAGATCACTCAACAGTCAACAACTCAAGTAGCCGATAATATCTAACAACAACATAATGTGCAAAGACTGAACCAAAACAAACACTATACTCTACAAATTGCTAACAGCTATCAACAAGGACCATGTAGTAAATAATATAAATTTAATTAACAGTACTATTTGTAAAGCTATATAATATATGTAATAAATTAACAACAACAAGAAAAATCAACAAGAATATGACTCATAGTAACAAAATCTACATACTAATACAACTAAGATAAGAAAATTTACAAAAAGGAAAACAGCAATACAGTAACAGTCGGAAGAATAAACTTTACTTACATAGTAGTTCAACGAATAACTAGTTCTAAGGCCTTCTTTTAAAATATTTTAGCTGATGAACCAAAAAGTTCTAAGTCACCACAGGCATCGTTCCCAACTCTGATCAGACATGGCATTGTGCTATAGTAAATGTAATTTGTTGGATGAAAGGTCTTTGTGAATAGCTGAGGACGGTGAGTTTGACAGGAAACAATAAAATCAAGCAGATGGAGAATCTCAGGGCAGTCAATTTGGTTATTAACGATTTTATAAAGAAACAAGAGATCCAGTAACGTCCTCCGGGCAGCTAAGGGTGGCAGACATAAACGTTGTTCCATTTTATTCAGATCAACATCCAAATAACGATGGCCCAGCTTCACACCAACCAGCCGAAAGAAGCGATTTTGCACAGCGTCAAGACGGGAACAGTGACCAACTTGATGAGGAGCCCAAACAATCACAGAAAAAGCCATGACTGGTCTCACTATTGCAACATAGAGAGTTTTTAAAAAAGCCACTGAAAACCTATAGCGGCACGTTCGGCTGACGAGTCCTAGAATACGGTTGGCACTACTGCATATTTTGGTGATAAGATCCCCAAGATCAAGTGTAGGGGTTAGTATCACTCCAAGATCCTCACCCTTTCCATCCTGCTAACAACGACATCTTGAAGGCAGTAGTCAAACAGGAGAGTCTTGCTCTAAAGAAGGACATAGTATGGCACTTAGTGGGATTTAAATTCATCTTATTGCAAAGGTACCTCCTTTAACCCCATCGAGATCATTTTACAGGTCCTGTTGGTGCAGTTCTGAAGAGACCTCCCTAAATATCTTCACATCGTCAGCAAACAAAAGAAAGTTTCCATTGATGTAATCTCTAATGTAATTAATGAACATGCTAAACAAGAAAGGCCCAAGATGTGACCCCTGGGGAATGCCTGAAGTGACTTATATAGGTTTCGAAAGGGCTGACGAGTATCTTATTCAGAGTGTGCCGTTTGCAAGATAACCACATCAGGAGTGATCCATTTACTCCAAGCACCTCCAATTTTTTTCAATAGATGGGGATGGCTGATCCTGTCAAATGCCCTAACAAAATTTAGATAAATGCAATCCAACTGATTTCCATTTCCAAAAGCGGATAGAACATTGCTGATAAAGACAATTAAATTTGTAGCTGTGGATCTTCCCTGTGTAAACCCATGTTGCTGAGTAATTAAGATGTTCCTGAAAGTAAAGGACATTCTATCGAGCACCAAACTCTCGTATACCTTAGCCAAAGCAGACTGAATAACAATCGGCCTGTAGTTCCTAGGATCGACCTGTTCACCAGATTTATGAATCGGATTCAGGAACCCCACTTTAAGATTTCCAGAAAATATGCCAGCCTTAAGCAGTCCATTGAAAAAGAGCATCAGAATAGGAGCTAGAGGTTCACTGCAGTATTTGAGAACCCCAGCAGATATATCGTCAGGGCCCGAACTCCTGGAAGGGTCGAGAATCTTTATCTCAACTTCAATAGGTGTAATAGTTATGGTTGCTAGGTTTGTTTGGAGCAAGTTATAATTGGTTACTGTGCAAGTGACTCAACTAAATTTACCATGCTTCAATCTATGCTTTTAAAGCTATTAAACTAATTATTAGTATCCCACCCTCTGAAATTATGGTTCACCATTGAAAACTGAGATCAAGTTTTTACTGAGTTGTATCTATTTTAAAACATTAGTAAAAATAGTTTACAAACAGTCCAAGTTATCATTATATGCTATTTTTGTTATAGAATGATCATTGTAGGTTAAAAATCTAGTATTTTACATTTATAATACTGAAGCAAACCTTGTGACAATTTGCGTTAATTTCTTTACCGTGTAATAATCTGTATCTCATTTACCCAAGATTTTGAGAGCAAAGTACATTCAAATGTTGTCCAATTGATTTTGGTACAGCATATTAGGTTTTTTGGTGAAACTGGAAATTTAGTTGAGCTATTTTAACGAGCTTACTTCTGAAATGCAGTGCATTTTTTATTTTACCTCACAATGTGGTGGTAGCATCTGAGGGGAGAGAGTTAGGCTGGCTTGTCAAAGATTCACAACACAAATTGCATTGGTCAATTTAGTTGTTAGTTGAATATGTTATCATCAGGGTGCAGTTTCCCCCTGAACAAACTAAAACTTTTGCTATTGTAAATCTATTTCTTTTATTATCTGCTGTTGTTTTCTAACAGAAGCAATATTCCTTCTCAAAGTGAATTCAGGCTTAAGTACTTTGTATTATAGATTTTATCTATATAATACCCTTTATCTAGAATTTTAAGGTAATATAACCATATGTCATGTTGTATTGTATGTTGACAGTGAACACGCATGTACATGCAGACCATGTAACGGGCACAGGCACACTGAAGAAGTTGTTACCAGGTGTTCAGAGTCTTATTTCTAAAAACAGTGGAGCCAAAGCAGATGTTCATGTGTCACCTTCTGACATTGTTCAGTTTGGTGGTCACTGCCTCACTATACGCAGCACTCCTGGACACACTGGTGGTCAGTGTCTATAATAAATATTAAAAATATTGTTTATATAAATAAAAAAAACTGTTGTAATAATCATAGTATCAACACATTCACTGCTAATGAAATATTCTATACCCATTGGCAGTGCTAAAAATTACTCCCAAACAAAGTCATTTTATTTATCGTCCATTTCATCCACTTAAAAACAAATTAGAAAGAATTTGCTGTTTAGAGTAATACAGCATATACTGGTGAGTGTGGTTTGTCACTAACTGCAGTAGAATGAAAATGAATCTCAGGAAATGGCGGAAAGCTAGAGTGTGGCAACAAGAACACGTCACGCCAACAGGCGTCAGCTTATATAGCTTAGCACTACCACAGATTATGAGCATTATCAGCACTCAACTTTAAATTCATTGTAAATCATTGTGAAAGTTTTAAAAGTTTAGGAAATCAAAAAACATTTTATGGATAAAAATTTCCATGGTATCTTCTGTAATAATGTGCTACAGAAAACAATTTGATTATTAGTGAAGTTTGTCTTTTTTTATTACATTATTATAGTTTCATTTATTTTAATTTATCACTTGTGTTATCCATTTTAAATTCATACAAGTGACTATACATAAATAACTGATTAACTATCACAAAGTGAAGTGCAACAGATAACATTGATAAGAAGTTCACTTTTTTCTGTTTTAAACCTTCCTGTTCAAATTAAATAGCAGTAATAATAATCTTTATTGCATCAAACCTCAAATGAGGTATTAAAATTTATAATATAATAAATATAATACAAATTGAGTTAAATCTACATATAAATTACAGTTGAATTTTAAAGAAGTCTTTAATGTTGTATAAACACTCTTCTAATAAATAGTTGCATATAATTTTTTTTAAATTTTTTCATTTCTATATTTCTTAATTTATAAGGTAATTAATTATAAAATTTAATAGCCATAAATTTATGATTTTTTTTTTGTGTTGTTGAGTATTTGCATTGTTTAATTTTCAGTTGATTAAATCTCCTTATCAGTACAGATGGTATTGTACTGATAAGGAGTATATAATAGTTTAACAGTGTTCTGGCATTGCATGTTAAAGAAAAGATGTTGCAATACAATACTAAACCAGAGAAATAATGTTTAGCTTCATATGAAACAAATGAAAACTAATTTAAGTCAAAAACAGCAAAGTTGATGTTGTAATCACTAAAGTTGATAGCAGTTTGTAATTTAGTTTACTAGCATCTAAATATTGTATGTAATAAAATTGTCTTGTAATACAATTTAAAAGATTTATTTAAGTTCTGGTGCATTCCTATGACACCGAAATAATAATAAATTGGAAATCAAACGATATAAATATCACAAATCACAGAAGCACTTCATCTACATAAATATAACATTATAGAACTCTGGCATCTTCTACACAACATTGATTATAAAACATTTTTGTTATGTTTTATAAAAATTTTAAATCAAGATTAAGAAAAATTGTTTACAGAAAATTGTTTATAAAAATTGGAGAATTCTTTGAACTAATGAAGAAGAATCCTGCAGTATTATAATTTGTTATACACTAATATATTTTATATTGTTAAACTTTTTATATATATTCTATACAATGTTATACATCAAATGATGTCAATAAAATATCAAGAATCAAGAATAATTTATTTCCTCAAATGTAGGTATAATCAATATATCTCATATACAATAATTCCATTCTATACTATAAATCAACCCACATAAAGGGAAACAACAGGCAAGCCTGTTCTGAGGTTCCTTCATATTTATTCGAGTTTGTATCCAAAGTAGTCTTGGTCCGAGTTACCTAGGATAATAGAGATTCTTCTGCACTGTAGAGACAACTATAAAACTGACAAGTCTGTCCCTACAAGATGTACAACATGTTTAAGCGAGTCGGGAGTTGTTATTACTGAAAATGCCATACCTACCAGAGATCGTGACCATTTAGACATATAGAAAGGCCTTAAAGATTCTGTACAAACACTACTCAATTTGTAAACCTATCCTTACAGGATGTGTAACATACGTTAGTGAGAGCCAGGGGCTTGCGTTTACTGGAGATGCTCTCCTCATCAGAGGGTGTGGCCGTACAGACTTCCAGGAAGGAGATGCAGGCACTCTCTACGAGTCAGTACACACACAAATATTCAGCCTGCCTGATAATTATAAGATTTATCCAGCTCATGATTATAAAGGTTTGTTTATTTGTTGTATTTTCATTTTGAAAATGTTTAGGCTAGATCATTAGGCTGTTGAAAAAAATTAGTTATGTAATAATTAGAATATTTTATTTTCTAAACGTTCTTGCAGTTCTTAAGTGTCTTCATGCTTTTATTTGTGTTATTTAGAAGTTATTTTAATACAAAATTGATTGCTTTATTTTACACACTTAATCTTAAAATGTAATTTTGACTCTATAAATTATTCAGGACTGATTTTTATGTATTTTAAAAAAAATCCAATATATAAATAGTGGAAGATATATCATATTAATAATAATCCATCTTTTGATATAAGTAAGATAGTAAAATGTGGCTCTGTTGAAGTGCTTTTTACTAAAATTGAAGCGCAGTTTTTCATGATTAAATATAAGATACATCCATTACAAAAAACAAACTTTCCACACAACTAAATACTACATTCAAGGTCAACTGTCCATTATGTTGAAGTGTTAGAAGGGTATGACACCATGTTCTTTGCTGATGACGCGGTTTCGTGTTATATTGTTAGTTTTGTGTTACTGCCTCAGTGAAACCAGCATTTTTTTAAGAGATGTGATTCGTTTTAAGCATTCTACGAATGTTCTGTTGAACCAAATATTACTGTCCGTTATATTTGAGTATAAAATATTCTATTATTCAAATAAAGCCAAATAATTGTTTCACGGCTCCTAGTGAAGGATATCACTTGTAGGTTAGCAGCGAACGTGATAAACAGTATGTGAAAATATGCTTTGGTTTGAAAATAATGTACAAGGAGTAAGATTGAAAATATCACAGGATTTTTTATCTTTAGTAGTCTGTGTACATACTTATTTATTTATTTATTTATTCATTCAACGGTAACAACCATTTACAATTTGATGCTCATAAATATTGTATAATAACTATATAACCAATTAACTATGAGAACTTTTAGATGGCAAACGTTCAGTGTGGTTCAAGATGATATACAGGCATGAAAACAATTAGGACAAACTAGAATTAGTGCATGACTATCTATTAATAATATGTAGCAGAATATTACTAGACTAATGCTCAACAATCAAACATAAGCAACATTAGCTACAATAGAAATGAATTGATAACTAGTTAGTTATTGGTAACTTTCGAGATATTAGATTAATATATAAATATATATATATATATATATATACAAAACATTGATATTGACATGGATACAATACACCAGAATGACAGCTGAACCCAAAAATATATAAACCTCAACATCAACAACAATGATACTTATGTGTTCAGAAAGTGTGACATTATTATTTAGTAATATGTAACAGGCACGCTGCAACTAACTAGTAACTTAAAGAACTTACAAATAACTACAATAGAAGTATAGTAATAATAACAGTAATAAATAACAGTAATAAATAACAAGAATACATAACAGTAATAAGAACAGTAAAAAATAACAATAATAAATAGAAGCAATAAATAAATAGACACACAGTAGTAGATAACAAGCACTCATTGGAGGCTCATGGAGTCAAAATAAATTAGGTAAAGTTGAGCAAACGTCCTCAGCAAATTACAAACAATTGACAAGAGTCACAAAAAATCAAAAAATTCTACAGCAACTCATGTATACTATCTTTAAATGATTTTTGGCTAGAGTTGAAAAAGTCTACATATGGTGCAACGATATTCCCTTGTCGTTGGATGCGGACCATTGTGGAGTACTGCGCATAGTTTGTGCTGGATTGCTGTCTACCAAAGAGGTCTCGGGATCTAGTCGCTATAGGAACGTGGAAGTTAATCCCACCGAGCAGCTCACTGCAATCCAACAGTCCATTGATAAGTTTATACAAAAACATTATGTCCTGAATAGTACGCCTGGACAGCAATGTAGGTAGGTCCATCTGCTCAGCCAGAGCATCCAAGGGAACTTCCCTATAGGCAAATCCAAGTCTGATTCCAGCTAGCCGTAAGAATCTATTCTGGATCCTCTGAAGGCGATCGACAAGTGTAGATCCGTACATTTAAGTGTAGGACTGATAAAACGAGGATTTAAGAGTAAGAGAAGGATTTTTGCAACTTACGCATTATAAAGTTAGTTGAAATGTTTGATTCAAAAGATATATCATCAGTTTATGATATCAGGGATAAATAATTACACATTACTGCCACTGCAATGAAGAACAGGATCGGAGAGGGGGAGGGTGAAGCGGCAATGTTACTAAATTACTTATCATTGACAGACTGTCTGAAAAGATTAATGGGCATATTGAGAATGTAAAAAATACTAGTTGATTCATAGACCCACTAGTCGCAGCTAATATGCTAAGCTTAGTTTGAATTTGAATAGATCTATTTAAAATGTACAATTTATTTGCAAAATAAAATTTAAATAATATGAAATACATTTATTTTTATTTCGTCTATCTAAATAATAAAAGCAAATCTTTTCATAGCAAAGTATTTTCATTTGTTACAGGACAAACATGCAGCACTGTAATAGAAGAAAAAACGTACAATCCCCGACTGACGAAACCCAAAGTAGAGTTTATTAAACTCATGAATAATCTTAACCTGCAATATCCAAAGAAAATAGGTAAGTTCTATTCAAAACATTTTTTAAGGTTTGATGGTAGAGAAGACTGTCTTGTCCTAACTTCGCCTTAAAAATAAATTTGTATTTCATTTTCGTTTCATTTTAAAATTAACATATTTATCAAGTGAGAAGAAGGTGATCAGTGATATTCAATGTGATTTAATTTTGTGTCTTTGTTTGTTTCCTTGTGTTTTGTGTTAGTGGATTTATTTGAAGGTAAGTTTAACAACAACTTATCCCTCCTTTTATACAGTATTAATCATGGCCTTGTGCCATTTAACCGAACCTTAAATTAAGTATACCAAAGTAAAATTTGGTTTTAGAGGTTCTTTAAACGTAACCTACTACCTATCCCTGTAACACGTGAGTCTTTTTTCATTTAAATATCTCAAGTACATCATAATTCATGCCTAATTAACATTTTACATAAACACACAGGCCTATTTCTTAGCAACTGCTAAGTATTTTTTTTTTTTTTTTTATTGTGTTATTGAAATTCTGATAACTAATTAGATTTTTCATAGTATCAGTAAAAAACAAAAAAAGTATCTGTTACCCTTGCTGAAATGAACCATTTCTATAATCTAGTATGCTTCAAACCGTTGACACTAAGCATTACCATTGTACTAAAGTTTTTATAGTTTTGTTTTTGTAAATAAGTGGTGAAACATGCATATATTCTTACTTACAAAAATATTATAACTTGTATTTCTTAAATTTCACTACAAATATGTTCGGAATATTTTGCCACTCTACCATCAAGAGTAACTGTGTTATTTCACAGAAACTGTGACTAGTGATGACAACAGTCACTATATCACAGTAGATAGTAAAATCAAATGTTCTACATTTCCTAAATATTACATTGGCCAAACAGGAAGAATTTTCGGTAAAGATTTAACTCTTTGAACGCCAGAAATTTTCACTTGTTGAACCTGAAAAGTGCCAGAAATGTCTACATGTGACTACTCAAGAGTACGTTGCAAAAATGCAGTTTTTGCAATGGTTTAGTGAAAATAGAAACGTTAAATTTTTTAAGAAAATAGTAATTTTTTTGTTTTCTTACCAAATAAATTCTCTATAAGATTAAGCTAAATTGCAATGTGATTTTATTTATATTTAAAATTTATTTTTATTCATATTTGTGGATTTTGTAATTATTTATAATTTTTATAAGTTTGAACCTTTAAACTGTGTGATAATACTGATGGAAATGTAACTTTTTATATATTTTCTAAAAGTGCATTTAGTTTTTAATGTACTTTGGAAATTTGATCAAAATTTAATAGCTTTATGACTTGGAAACTAAACATGGAAAATATTATGACAAAGTTTGAAATAAAGAGAAAATTACTCAATAAGTAATTTGCTCCAAATAAAATAGATTAATTTGATATGTTATATGATTACACAAGTATCAATCATATAACATTTCACACAATCCTGTTTATATAAGAAATCTATGCAGTAAAATGCTAATTACAAGTTTATATACATGATATGTGGACTACAATCTATGCCTAACAGCACACGTCCTTTGTCAAGCACTCCCACAAAATATTTTCACTGACTAGTGAGGTACTTTTTTTTAGCAATTTCTTTAAAATTTCATGTGAATCCGTTGAATGGTTTTTGAGATTTTGTGATGAGTTTTTTTTTATTTTTTATGATTATAGATTTTTTATGATTTTATAGCAAAAATTTCAGTCATCCGGTTATGGTCATTTAGAACATACGAGGGTCATTTTTAAAGTAAAAACCGATTGCGCATCGTGCCAACGCATCCGATCACGTGACTTCCATTCAAGGTCAGGTCTTACTGGCCTGTATCCGTCAACGCTGCCATTACGTTTCACGTCTCTGCCGATGCTGGTTGTGTGGTTACACTGCTTTGTTTGTCGCAATGTCAATCAATGACTACGCCGACTGTGAAGTACGCTCAGTTATTCGGTTTTTAAAGGCAAAAAATGTTGCGGTGAGGGTGTTATGAATGATGGAAATGTGGAAAATGGTGTAGGCTTTTTAATGAAGGAAGGACAAGTGTTCATGACGACGAACAACGACCTGGACGGCCTACTGTCATCAATGAAGAGTTGAAAAAAAAAGTTGACGAGGAAATTTGCCAAAATCCGTGAACGCTGAATGCTGAAACAAATTGCAAAACAGTATTGAAGCTTAGGCGCACAATTCAAAACCGCTGGCGGGGCCTGTTCTCTAGTGGCGTCATTCTGCTTCACGACAACGCTCGGCCTCATGTTGTATCAAGGATACAGACACAACTCGACAAGTTTTGATGGGCAATATTGGATCATCCACCATACAGTCCTGACTTAGCACCATCGGATTTTCATGTTTTTCCAAAATTTAAGGAATTTCTTGGTGGAAAGCGCTTGGAAAATGATGTCATGTTGAAAGAAACAGTTACGAACTGGTTTAACAGTCAGGCAGGAGAATTTTTTGATGATGTAATCCAAAAGCTGGTACAATGACTTAAAAAATGTGTCGATGTTAATGGTGACTACATAGAAAAGTGAAAAAAATTTTCATATTTTAGTTGGCGATATCATTTATATCCGTAAATAAAGTTTCTCTTACGCTATTTGAAAACGGTTTTTACTTTAAAAATGACCCTCACACATACCTATGAGCATTTGCTAATATTTTTATTTTGCCTTCAAATAACCCTAACAAAGTATACACTACATTTTCATGAACTGGATAAAATGTTTGAGTATTTTAGGTGAATCAGAAATGCATTATCCAAAATAAAACTATTTCAAATAGCACCTCTTTTAAAAGAAATGCTTGCTACTTTTTTTCATATCAGAAAGTTTGCTAAATAGTTGTGAACAAACTTACAACAGTTAATAAAATATTTTGTAAATGTATTTGGGAGAGCAGATGGCTGAGCAGACTGAGGCACTAGGCTTTGTATCTGATTTATAGATAGCACAGGTTCGAATCTAGCCTTGATTTTAGTTTTCATCAGTAATATTCCCCTTGTACTGTACTGGTTCTCCCCCTTACTCTATCTGCTAAGTTCCTCGCACAGATCAATAGTCTATGGAAAATGGGTAGAGTATGGTTAAAGAGGAGATCAGCCTCTCCTTTAAAAAAAGGGAAATGTTGTATTTTTTTATAAATCTGCTGACACAACACCCCAAACCAAGAAGTAATTTAGTAGCCACTATCAACTTTCTCTTGTGCTTTATTTGATAGCATAAGAGAAAGTTTTACAATTAATCCTAACACCATAGAATGACTCATGGTAACTAGAACGTCAGGTATCACAACGATAATGCATGGTAAACTGTGACAACAGTGACCTGAGTGTATCATCTGGTTTGATTATTAACTGGTAACTACACCTACCAATCATATGGAAGCTTTCAGCTAAACTGTATGTAAGCTATTTACCAATCATTAGCAACAATTAGAACAATATTTGGAAGAAGTATTGTGTATATTATTTGTTATGCCACTGAGCTGTGAGACCCATCCCCCCACCAAAGCTGGTAAGCGTGCCAACCGGGGGATGGCTCAAAACAAGTCGAGCGATGGGATCAAGGGTGGCAGTTGGAGGGTCAAAATAACACTCGGCAGCTGAGCAAAACTAGTTTATTACCAAAAAATCAACAAATAAGCAAAACTTGGCAGGCAGAAGGCCAAAACAAAATTAGGCAGAAGGCCACAATATTAACGGGCAGAAGGCCCCAATATAAATTAGCACTTAAATCAATAACCATAAACACTAAATTAACAAGATACAACACATAAACTACAGAAACAACAAACTCCACAAATACCAAAATTTAACAATCAATTTTTGTATGGCCTATCTGCAGTTTGGCCTGAGACTCCCAAAACGTAAGGAAAATTTATTAACAAAAATTTAAAAGGTGACAAACTTAGAAACAAATTTAGAAAACCCCAAATAAAAGTGAAAATTTAGAAAACGTCTGGAAAACAACAATTAAACCGGCAATTTAGCCCACATATCCCTTGATTCCACCGAGGCCAGGGAGTAAGCCGGCATCCCTGGGCAGCTCCGAATTGAAGTTAAGCAAAAGCACAATAATCCCCCTTTTGGTGAGTTTAAAAATTAAATAATTTAAAAGAAAATATAACCCGGGTACCGTTCTATTATCCCCTGACATCAATAATACAATTAACAACGAAAAAATAAATAACAACTAGGCCTAAACATATAAATAAATAACAACATGGTTTAACAATGGGGACCTAACCAATATAAAATTTAAAAACTATAACAAAAATAAACTACGTAAAGATTAACCATAACAAATAAACTAACTAAATAAATAACAATAAATATAAACTTTTCCTTTTTTTTTTTTTAAATTTTAAATATATATCTCTGGCAATGTCCCCATGGCAGTTTCATACACTCTGTCCAAAGTTAGGCCTAGGCCACATACAGTTCCATAAACATTTTTTTTTCTTCTTTTATATTTCATGATTTTTTCTTTTTATTTCTTTTTTTTTTTTTTTAATATCACCAGAACCCCTCAGCTCAGCCGCCAGGAAACAAAATGGACAGAACTGACCTGAGGACTGAAGAACTCTACCCAAAGCTGTAGAGAGGGTAGCGGGCGAAACTAGGCTCCAGCATGGTCCTCAGGCCAGGCTAGCAGAGCAGATGGTCGACAATCCCCGGGACGGCAGGCCGAGGGCTGAACGTCCCACTCGAGGACCCTGGACTGTAGGGCAACACCACAGCACATTAAAACCAGTCCAGCCATCACAACACAAAATATTACACATAACAACTGATATACGAAATAGCAACAGAACAGGAACAGACAAAATTGTACATGATTAAAGCCCACTAGAAAATAAAAGATCTATTTTTTTAGGTTATGAATAATTATGTTGGCAAACTCAGATTTAAGAAAAATTACAATTTAACAAGATATCAAAGAATTAATTCGTATATGAACTTTAAAGGACAAACTGAAAATGAGGCTATGGATACATGAGCAATAGTTATAACCTGAAAAGCAAATTACACCGATAGGCTAGGTTATTGTCAATGAACAGAAAATATGGTAAATCGGTAACTACAACTGTAAAAAGGCTCAATAAACATCATACAGAATTACAATTGAAAATAAAACAAGATATAATAAAGCAATTACTGGTAAACCTGTAACCTGGAGCACATGGCTCAAACATAGGTTAACTAAACTAGACAAAGAAAATACAAATTTAACAAAACCCTAAAACACAAGCAAGAACGATTAATATGATGGAAACAAAATATTCTCACCAAAAGGGTGATTAAATATTAAAACTTACAAAAGAACACTTACGTTAACGTGTCTCTCAGCCACGCATGTCTAGTTGATCGGCAGACAGCACAAGACTCACCTCCGCAGACCCACTGAACGGCTCGAACCATCTAGAAGGCTGGCCAAGCGGACCGAAGCTTCTGGAACACGGAACTTAACGGAACCGGGCCAACGGCTACCAAAGTACGCGGAACGCAGAGCGTGAGCGATCTCAGGCAGCCTGGCAGACAACGAAAAAAAACCGAAATGTACCGGTCAAAGACCCGGTACAGCTGTTACTTTGCCTGTGTGATAGGTATGTGAGATATCTTCGGTCTATTTTAGTTACCGTGAAAACGACTCCATTTTTTTTATTTTTAATGTTTTAATTTACATCACTGTTTGAAGTTCTAATAATGACAAAGATTAACCCTTTGCCCTCACAAATCAATTTCGCTATATGGCTCTCACATCAGCTGTCCATGCGTAGTGGCCCTGGTGATAACCTCCTATCCCTCTGCTGTGCCTGATTCGTGGCCGATGCTTATAATCTATGTAGAGATCTGTGTAAATATTTTTTTTTTTGTCCTGATTGTTTTAATTTTGCTGCTATTTGTTTTGTGATGTCTGAGCTTGTTTCTTATGTTTTTTTTTTTTTTTTTTTTTTTTTTTTTTTTTTTTTTTGTAGTCTAGTCCTCTCCTTAATTGTTATAAATATGTCAATGGAAAATGAGCTGTTGCAGTTTTCATGTGGATTAGTGGGTGTTCAAAATAAAGCACTGAATAAATCATATAATTTTATTTATTTGTGTTAAAAAGTATATATTAAAATGGATGAAAAAATCGTTATTTAATTTAAATTTTTCTCACATATTTGTTTGAATGATTATGTGTAGTGCCCAATTTATTACTTTTTTAACAACCTCATTACACTTGGTCATGTTGTTTCTAAATTTGTCATATTGTTAAAATGATAACTTGTTGAAAATGTGTAATATGATATTGGAATATGATTGTGTGCTTTGTCCAATAAAATATTTAATTTTTTTTTTAACTAAACCAATTTTATTTGCTGTTGATATTTCTGAGTAATTATTTGCCAATTATTGTTGGCTAATTATGATGTATTTATTTAGAAGATAATAGTGCTAATTTACCTTTACTCTATTGGGTATATTTCTTTTACACTTAAATTTTAATAATACTTGCAGTCAGGTCATTTTATCATACTTTTACTGTTTTGAGTAGTAAAATTGTACTACACAAATATTGATTGCTAATTTATATTTTTATAGAATGCACTTGTTGTAAGAGTTGGTAATAAATAAATAAAGATGTGGCAAAATCGTAGCTTTTGCCATTTAAAAATTGACATTAGGTTGACGTCCTTTAGTGAACATACTGTAGATGACTGGGAGTCATGATGACCAAACTTCTACGAATACGAGGTGCGGCTAAAAAAAAACCGGACTAGTACTGGTGAAACAATAAAACGAATGCAATAAGTGTTTGAGTGGTTTAAACGATTTAAAAATGGCCGCAAAGACACCAGTGATGACACTCGCACTGGCAGACCATTGTCAGCAAAAACTGATGCAAACATTGAAAAAATCGGTAAACTTGTTCGACAAGATCGCCATTTAACAATCGTAACACTGCACTGCTCTGATTGTTAAACGGCGATCTTGTCGAACAACTTTACCGATTTTTTCAATGTTTGCATCAGTTTTTGCTGACAATGGTCTGCCAGTGCGAGTGTCATCACTGGTGTCTTCGTGGCCATCTTTAAATCGTTTAAACCACTCAAACACTTGTGTTTGCGATAAACAATCATCGCCGTACGCTTGTTGTAACATTACAAACGTTTCACTTGCAGATTTTCCAAGTTTGAAACAAAATTTGATGTTAACACGCTGTTCTTTCTGTACACTCAACATTTTCCGACGCACAGACAAAACGTCAACTACTTAAAACAGACGCCACGGGCAGACTGAGTGCAGGAGGCAGATGAAACTCAAGCAGTAGGCGGAGCGAGTCACGTGACAGGCCACGCGACTTTCAGCCTTATTGCATTCGTTTTATTGTTTCACCAGTACTAGTCCGGTTTTTTTCTAGCCGCACCTCGTATCCTCAGCTGGGACTGTGTGATAACAAAACAATGTGAGAATTGTGATCCACTGAATGGAAAGAATATCCCCTTCTTTCCCCCTGCCACACCTATTAGCCTGACATTCATTTATATTCTTCTAGCAAGACTTGTATTATAAAGCAAATATTTATAAATTTGCATTGGCATATTTATAATGTCATTAATATGTGTTTTTTTCTTTCATAATTTAATTACATCGATATTTTCATAAAAAACTTGCTTGTCTCTTAAACATATTTCTAAACATAATATTATCCCTAAAATGCCAAAAACACAATTTTTTTAAATCCAAAAATACCACTGTTAAAAATTTAAAAAAAACTGCAAACATGTACAACAGCATTATCCTTATCAGATCATTAGATAAATTTATGTTATTTTCTTGGTGCTGTCCATTTAAAGAGATTTAAATCCGAGCCAGACAAGAAAACAAATAATATGGCATCCGAGGTGGCAAGGCTATGAACACAGCCACAAAGCAGGCACAGGCGAGATGAGTGGATAACAATTGGATCTCTGATCCGAGTACTTGGAGAAAGTGCTTAGGCCACGAACTGGGCACAGCTGAGTGCAAAGGGTTAACCTAATTTTGTTAAAATGTGTTTTGATCAGAAATTAATATTTATATTGTGTTTCAGATATTGCAGTTCCAGCTAATAAAGTTTGCGGACTCCAAGATTAATTCATTCACAAAATAACAGTTCTTGTTTCATACTTGAGTGCAATTGGAATAGTATTTCAATTTTGCAACTGAACTGGTAAATTTTCAATGGGGTAAAAATTCTTCAGTATTATATGTAATGTGGGAACTATTTTAAGTTTATTACAAAAAATGTGATATTGCTCTAAAATTAATTGAGATCACTTCTTATAAATGTTATATTTATGTTATTGAAGTGTAATAAATCAATATGTATTTAGTTTACAATATTTGTATAAATTGGTGAATATGTTAAAATAATATATTATTATAGCCAACCCTTTAAATGTTTATTTATTTTTAGTGGTTAAAAGAATAAATTAGTACCATGAGCAAGTTCCAAAATTAAATCTCATATAATTTGTGATATCTATTAATATTTCGCTAATCATGGTTGTAAGTGGAGGAATTTAGAAAAAAAATATTTCAGCATCTTTGTTCATTCTCTCTTTATCTAAACTATCAATGGGAAATCAATCTTTAACTTCATATCATTACAATTCACAAAACAAATATATACACTTTGAGTTTTTTTATATGAACTTAAAAAATTATCATCAAAATCGTTAAGAGTGTTTTTAAAATAAAGCTGTTAGATATGAATAAAAATTGTATTTATAAAATTGACGCATTTAAAATTGAGACAAGTCTTGCTAATTGTAAATTTTAGTCAATTTAGCCTTTTGCAATTGAGCTTTAAAAACCAATAAACAGAAATCTATTGGGTTTATATAAAGTCAGAGCTTGTTAAAGGGTAGAAATTATTCAAACAATAATTCTGCATAAATATCAACCAGGAGTTTAGTGAACTGTGAAATTCTCTCTAGTGTTTTTTTATACAATATCACTTATCACATATAAAGCTTGTTATCAACGTGCCTAATATTTTATTATTAGTTTTGTTACAAGTTATTATTAATGGCTACTATTTTGTATTGGAAGTAAATTTCAATTGCATGTTGGTAGTTTAACGTATCTATGATTTACCTTCTTATAAAAAGACATGATGATCCGTCAGTGCCTTCAGCTGTTTGTGGCACAAACTAAAGATACAAACGCTAAGTGGTATTAAAAAAGAGACCTCACTTCATTCAGTTAATTTATTGATTTATGAATGTGAAATGAATTCAATATGTTTTATTTATTGTAGAACATTTTAAAGAAATTTGTTTTAAACGAGAACCAATTGATTTTTTTAAATTTTGTGTTTGTATAGTTTATAATTGCAGGAAACATTAATAATTTCATAAGACTAAAAATATATATTTATGTGTACATATACCAGCCTCAACTTAAAGCCAGCAACTGATGTATTCTTTTTAGATGCCAATTGTTGCCAAATGTTTTTTGAAGTGACCATGTCCAGTAATATAAGCAATCACCAACCTGACGTCATTTCGATTCATATTGGTGAGTGATTTAGTCAGCATTAAGGTTGGGTCTCCGCACCAGAGATTTTGCATAGACTTGGCCGTGAAACTGCCGCTGTCTGCTTTAGTCCTAAATAATTTAAGGATATTTTTCAACCACTGACGGGCATTTCAAATCACGAGCCTGGTTTGCATATTGCAGTGTGCACTGAAGGTAAATTTACATCACAAAATATTACAGTATGCTAGTTAGATACAGTCAGCCTAATGGTACACTATAAATTAAGTAGTTAAGAAAAGGAAGTTATATCAACCATCCTTTACATTTTGTAAAGGATTTTTAAATTTCTTCATGTAATAGTATATTTCATAACAAGAGTGGAAAATGGGATTTTGCATGTTTGAGGTCGAGAACATGCAAAACATTTTCACTTGAGTGTTGAACGATATTTTTCACAACACTACTGAATAAAAAAAATGTTGGAATGTTAACTTTTTATTTAATTAGGAACATTTTATAAAATCAGCTCTACTATTTTAAATGCACATTTAAATTAACTGTACAGTTATGATTTCCTTCTCTAGCCACGAACAAAACTTCTTGTACTCTTCATTGTATCTTTCATTTGATTTTTTAGGAAGAAGATCATGTATCACTTCCTCCGCTCTACTTTTTAACGACAAGGGCACAGGCACTTCCATTTCAGTTGGGGAAACGATAACAAGAATGTTTTTAAAAGCTTTTGAAGGTTATTAAAAGTTGTTGATAGTAGAAAATTTTCGAACGAAACAATGTTACTTTCGACTGTCAACAATAGACAGCTGTGGGAAATATGACGTTTCGCTGGTTATAAACACTTATTGAAGTTAAAATGTTTCATCCATTTAATGAAAATTGACTTAGTATTACAATCAAAAGAAAAATGTTAAAATATTACACATACTTACAACTAATTTGACAAAAATGTGAATATTATAATTTAAAAGTTCAATGTTTAATTGGAAAATAATTAAAAAGTTATGTTATTCTTTACAAAATAGATAGTAGTAAATGTTTCACTTTGAAATCTGTCCCGTTTAATACATATTATTTTAAGTTAGGTTAAAAGGCAGTGGGCCAGGAATTAGTATATATATAAGTAATCAAAATAATATGTGATATATAAAGACTTATACTGATATATTATTCTTATTAAATTTTATTTTTCTACTAATATTGATATGTTTTATTATTTCCTTCAACACATTACAATACACTATCCAATTTCAGGAAAACAGTTTTATTTATTAGTATTTATTCAATATATATATATATGTTTACTTTTATGGTTTTAAGATTGCCCTTTAGTTAAATGAGAGATTTCACACTAATGGCACTGGCAAGAGCTCAAATCTCTGGTCTATTTTGGGGGTTCAGTCTACCAGTCAGTCATTTTGTTCCTTGTTTGAGAACCATGTTCTCTTTTGTTATCAGATTTATGGCCATTATTCTGTGCTACGCTTGTTTAAGTGAAGGGTCAAATATTACCTGGAAAGCAAGTAAGTTAACATATTTTATTTATTCATTTTGTTTTATTAGCCTCCAGAACTGTTATATTATAGAAATAATACTGATTAAATTACCTTTTTTTCTGTCAACAGTTCTTCAAACACAATCTGCTATGTACATTTCGAAGCATGAAGCTTCATCATCAGGCTTTCAAAAACGTCACTATTTACATTAATAGTGGAGGCCGGCGATAGACACCACTCCTTGTTGTTGGTGTCTATCGCCGGCCGGCAAATGTGTTATTTTAATATGTTTAAATGTTTTTAATGATTTTAGTGTTTTAATGTAAATAGTGACGTTTTTGAAAGCCTGATGATGAAGCTTTATGCTTCGAAATGTACATAGCAGATTGTGTTTGAAGATCTGTTGACAGAAAAAAAAGGTAATTTAACCAGTATTATTTCTATTTTATTTAACTGGCACCATCAATGATGTTACATGCTTTATCATGCTCCTGTATAAAATTATTCTTACATAAATTTTGATATTGTGCTATCTACACTGTGTACTTATTAGATAGCCTGCAGCTCAAATTTGTTGTTTTATATTAGTATTTCTCAGGAGTTTTAACGTCTATTATATTTGATTTGGTTAATAAAAACCTAATTTTACATTTTTATGTTATATGTAGATTTCTTACTACGGGAATGTGTCAAATTTACACATTTGAACATGGATTAAACTAAATTTTAAGTGAATACAAATCATTTATTGACCTTAACCGCACATTACGTTTTCCATTAAATGTTCATATGTCCCCTGGTTATCATGTTTTGCTTAAAACATTTAATCTTATACTATTCAGGTTCAAATAATTTTTATTGAGTTTTTATAAACAATTAACATCCTAATTAATTTTTGTGAAAGAAGAGATTTTAAATGTAAAATAAAACTATCAATTAACAGACACAAACGTGCATGAAATAAAAAATATCTATTGTTATTGTGCAACTTGATGGGGGAAGTTACTCACGCCCGTAAAGCAAGGCAGCTCAGTGGTGGAAAGGTTCCCCTCTGCCGCTGAAATCCCTACATTCACTAAATATAACATGTAGGTCATTTTCTATCCAGCACAATCATAAACTTTTAGAATGTTTCTTTGATACATTGTACGTACATAATTAATATAGTAAATAAAAAAAATCCAAAACTTGCATAATTTACTCATGAAGACAAACTAGGGGACAACCCTGCATGCTTTATGTGCCAAACCCATCTCTTGATTTGCTTGTGTAACCTCAGCCTCAGTAATACTGATTGGTAGCAAGTTTCACTCGCTGCGCTTATGCCACCTCAGCCTTCATCCTAGTGGGTAAACTATTTGGCTCTCTTTGGTCAAATATTAGTAGGTAAACTCTATGAAAGTTAAATCATAATATGTTAGTTGATTTAACAATAGCTCATTTACTTCACTTGCATTGCTATCATTTATTAATTTTGTATTGTTTCATTTATTAACTTTAACACGTTCACTGCTTTGTTATAATTTCTCGCCCATTCATCCTGTGCATCACGCGATATTGGGGTCTTGTTGCATACCATCAATTCAGTGCGGGACGAGATTTCGTTGTGCAACAGAAGTTCTGCGCACAATATCACATCAACAATTGAAGATAGATCATTCTAGGTTTTTTTTAGAACTATCAAGTTTCTGACGTCATAAGTGCTATGCAGGGTGTGGATATAGCATATAAGCACGAGGCCTCGGGATTCTGTGTCACATTTAAGGAAGTACTGTGATAAATTATACTCCAGCTGAGAAATTGAGGTTATGTTGTAAATAAACAGACAACTCAGCAACCACGTGGAACAACTGTTCCACCTTTTCAAACAACAGCTGACAATCTGTTTGCTAATATTGATGTTTAGTCTGTCATTTGATCGACGAGGTCTATAGGTCTCGTACCGCATATAACTAATACGTCATTACTCTGGTGCAGCACATAAGCTATAGATCTCGTGTAAGATTTAGGTTACTATTAAATTCACAAAGAAAAATGCTTCTATACAGTTCAACTCCTGCAACAATACGTTAATTACAACAAAAAATATCACAAACGCAAACAAGGAATTAAATGTGAATTTCATCACCGTGTGAACGTAAGCCTACGACACGAAACCTAGGATCTCGTGACGCAGTGAACGTGTTAAAAAGGTTTCATTTCAATTCTGTTTATATAACAGCTGATGATTAACTAAACAAATAAAATAACTTCAATAGATTACTATTGAACCTTAAAGACCTATGGGGCAAAGCCCTATAATCGGATGCAAATAAAATCATATTTTAAAAACCTTCCCTGGGAAAAATACCCAACTTCCTAAAGTGTCATGAATATTGAATGAATGTTGTAGTATAAGGACATAAAAGAGGACATGCATGCAGAGACTCAGGTAGACATGTAAGAGATCAAACAAAACTTTCTTTGAATGCAATCTAACCACAGTCTAAAATATACAGTCACAACACTTCCATTGCAGCGCTATAGAGATAGCACATGCAAGCGCTTCAAGTAGCTAGCCATCACATTACTGTTGTATTTCGTTGTGTCTTAAAAATTAGAATAATAACAATTGAATAAGTGACATAACAGATTATATTAATCATCAGTTATTTGACATTTACTAATCACATCTGGGGATGTAAACAGTCTAGAGATATACCACAGTATAAAACACCCAGTAGCGTCACTCCCATTGCATGCTGTGGGACTAGTGTGACGCTAGTGCTCCTAATGGCAGGACCATACAACACACCCCAATACCGTTGTTTTGCATTGTGTCTTGGAAATAAGTGGAATATATCAATACAAAAAGCGCCATGACAGATTATTTGACATTCACTAATATCAGCTATAGTTGTAAATACAAAGCAGAAAAACGCACTTTCCTGCTCCTGACGCTACGATCACTAGTGCCGTGTTTGTCACACATTTTTTTAATTGGAGTGTCACTAATTTTTGTTTTATACTGTGGATATACACTGTAATTGATTGAGCAGTTAATTAGTATGGGTGTGCATTGTATACATGTTATTGCCACACGGTAACTAAAACATATGTCCTAGTTACCGTGGTTGCTACTAGCAATGACTATTTAGGCAATGCTACTAGCCATATTACTAACAAATATTACAAAAATAAACATCATCTGATTATAATAATATACATTTAACAATTCCTAAACAATGCATGATTAGGCTGATAATGTTTTCATATAAATGCCCCTCCTCAATCCTCATCCAAGTCCAGCTGTCACTGGCAACAGGCCCAGACTAATTAATTGTTCAATACTGGCTGGCCACTAGGATCACTAGTGCTGTGTTTGTCGCCAATATGTAACGTAGTGTCACGACTGTGATCAACTTGCTATCTTCAACATTAACATCTGTAACCTCCTAAAGAGCATAAACATCATTATTTAAATTCTCACAGCTTTACAAATCAAAAGTGAGCTAATTATTAAATATTTACCGTTAAATATGAACAGTACTCACAATATCCCAGACTCTGTAAAAGGGAAAATTCAGAAGATGGTTTTTGAGCTGCCTTCTAAATTTAGAGAGGCTAGAATCCAATCTGAGTGATAAAGGAGACTTTTAAACAACTTATTTAAAAACTTTGTAAAAATTTTTTTTAAATGGAGATTTTTTAAAACTCTGACAAAAGTTGATGTCTCTAGAATGTATACTGATGGTAATGTCAAAATCCTCCACTCTCGGAAATAATTCCTATAGGACTGGTCTCTGCAAAGCGTAAAAACAGTTCCCAATGCCCATTTTTAAAGTGTAAAATAATTAGTTTTTTACCTCCATATCCCTAAATATGCTCTGGGTAAATCATAGTATGCTAAAAGAAGGATGTCAATGTTAACTGTGTTTCTTAGAATGCATGATACAAAAATCCCTGAACTGAGTTTTCTAGAGATAAGCTCTACATGAATATGAAAACCAAGTTTTTTTTATCCAAGACCAGTCCCAAGAAACCAACTTCCTGTGTTGGGTACATTGTGGTTTCACATAAAAGAAGACAAAAACCACTGGCACATCTTTTAATCAAAGAAAAGTTTTCTTGGGATTCATTATGAGTAATTTCACATCAAACCATTGCATTAAGTTATTTGCTTCAAAAAAATTGTATGTGTTCAAAATTGTTTGTCAGATGCAGATATTGTGAGGGAGATTTCATTTGCAAATAAAGTTTGGCGGTTGTTGTGCGTAAGGAGATGGTGTTAACGTATAACAGAACTAAAACTAGTTTTTTATTTTATTTATTTATTCCAATGGTGACCACCATTTTACAAAATTTTGACATAGTTGAAACATACTTGCAACAATAAAGTACAAACTTGACATTAACATGCTAATAAGTGTTGTGAAAGATAACTTGTGCTTTTGAGCTTGAATTGATAAATAACTTAGAATGACTACAATAATAATATACAGCAGTGAAAAATGCTTGACTATAGATTAGACATGACAATACTTTGGTTACGTGCATAAATGGCTACATGCAATATGTGAAAATGTACAAAGAATCAGTTAAAAAAACTGATATAGTTGGGTTGATTAAATATTAAATGTATATATAGATAAATAACTTAGAACTAGATAACAAAGATAGTTTAATAATGAAGGTAACAGTAATAAACTACAATAAAGGTAACAACAGTAGACTACAGTAAATAAATAATGATATGATATGAGACAGACAGTATGAGAGCACAGGCAGATTGAGTAGAAATACTTCCCCCTACCGACAATGTGGTCTTAAGATATACCTTGGGGTACTCCCCTCAAGATTGAGGTCTGTACAGAGGGGAAGGGCCGAACGTACCCTGCCTTATTTATTTACCTTATCTCCACAACACGAAACCTCACTTCACTCAGTCTTTGTAACAACAAGCTATGATGGACCATGTCAAAAGCTTTACTTAGGTTGTACAACAGACCCAATGAGCAGTTTGTGTAATCAAGATCCTTATCTGCCTTTTCATGATATTAAGCATAGCTGTAGATATTTTCTCCCCTTCACAAATGCTATGCTGGTTTTTTAAAATTATTTTCCTGGAAGCCTCTGTAGCCTTATCATAACATTCCTCAAAAATCTTTGAAAAAAACAGATACAATCCTATATAGGTCTTAGATATATTAAGAGAGATAGGACATCAGCAAAATTACCTTAAAAGACAAGTTCACTACATCAGAGTAGTAGTCACAAACACAAAATACTCAAAAGCTCACAAATTTTCAACACCACTGGCATTTTCTTCAGGTGAGTTAGAGGGAGAGAGAGAGAGACACTGAAATGACTCTCCACTATTGCTGGGTAGGTGGCTGTGGTGGGGGGGTCTGTACATCCATTGAGCAACACTCAGGTGTAGATGCAGTATTTCAGTTAGTACTATATATATAAAAATATAAATGAAGGTTTGCTGATGGGGAAGGGGTTGAAGGGGAAGTGGGTCTATCTCTTATGTTCAGATTAGGTGGGTCACGGGATTTTGTTATCCATTGCGTGTGCTAATTCCCATCCCTTCGGAGTTGGGAAACCTATTGGCATGGGAAGGAAGGGATCTGATTACCTTAGTGGTGTAACCACTGATCAAAATTTTGATTTATGGAGAAAGAGTATGGGCAGAGACAGTGGGTTTTTCAGGTATTTAGTTTCTCATAAAATTGGACTTTGCAATCATCGTCTATGGCCATTATGCGGTTTACGAAGGGTTTCACTGGAAGGCCAATATATTGGCGACAGGGACTAGTGCTGGCTCTGGAGTTGAATAAATTAGATCTGGCTGGAATCAAAGGAGTGGTTTTTCCTGGTATCTTGTAGGTTAAGGAGGGTTGTGCTTGGATGCTGGGCTAAAAAGATGCTGTGCTGAGTGATGAATAGGGCAGGGTTTTTGCCCAAGATTTCCTTGTTACAAGGATTTGGGAACCGGGTGGTTGCTGGTCTTCTTAGGGACAGGTCAGTTGGATGTTGGGATCAGGTAACTTAGGAGGGACCAGGATCTATGGCTGGAGGTTTTTTGTTTTGTTGAAATTTACAGTAGGAGGTTTTTTCAAGGAGATCTTTGGTGTGGTCCGACTAAGGGGCGATAGAAGCTTTTTCAGATGTTGAAGCCATCTTTCAGGGATTTTTTGTTTGAGTTTTTGTAGGCAATGGTTCGGGTAATTAGTGATAAGGGGTAAGCATTGGGAACTGCTTCTGGTTTGGGGGTTGGTTATTGCGGACTGGGCTAAACGGGATTGGTTTTTAAACTGATTAAGGTTGGTATAGGGTAACCTCTCTTCTGGAATGCACTGGTCATAGTTGGTTGTTGTATTGATTTAGGGTTTCTTAGGGAGAGGAAAAATGATAGGTTTGGCACGAGCTTGTGGCTAGTGCTATAGGGGTAGGGATAGAGTTTAGCTAGTGTGTTGGCAGTGGTGTACTGATGGTTTTAGTGAAGGTATTGTTGTTTATTGGTCGGTTTGTTGATGTGAATATCAGTTTGAAGGACACCGTATCTCCATCCAATTTCAACACTCATGGAAAAGAATATGCGTTCAGAGAAGAGGGATTGCCAGGTTGGAAATTTCAGTGATGAAAAAAAAAAAGTTTTGTAGGCTCTTTGAAGCTTTGAAGGAAGGTTTCAAGATTGTTTTCGGAGTCAGTCCAGATCATGAAAATATCATCGATGAAACGGAGCCAGCAGAGGGGTTGGACGGGTTGTTTTGAAGGAAAGTCTCTCCTCCAATTTCCCCTATGAACAGGTTGGCATAGGAAGGGGCCCATGCGGGTACCCATAGCGGTACCCTTGATCTGGAGGTTAGTTAATGCACCAGAACCTTTGGAAGTGGTTTTTTTCAAGGATGAATTGAGTCAGCTGAAACTAGGAAGGAAGTGCTAGGGCTTGGTGTTTGGAGGGCGGTGTATTGAGGAAATACTCAATAGCAGCTAAGCCATGAGCGTGGGGTATATTGGTGTACAGTGAAGTAGCATCAATGGTAAACCAGTTTGGTGTCTAAGGGGTAGGAGGTGCTTGGGGAAAGAGTGGAGAGATGTGTAGACCCTAAGGAATATGATTGGGTTTGTCCTGGACATGTGTGGAAGGGAGGAAAGTGTGTCGATACCTAGAGTTGGAGTTTATCATCGACAAAGGCATTGAGATGCGTTCTATGGTAACAGTATTATAGCTTGGCCACAATAGGCCTACCAGGGGGAGGGCATGGTGCCTCTTTTATGGATTATGGGTTCCTTAAGGGTACGGGGGAGAGTGAAAAAATATAAAACTGGGGGGAGTAGGGCGTGTTCATTGGATAAGCAGGATTTGCGACCTGGAGGTGGTTAGGTTTTGGTGTTTTAGCATGATGACAGGAGGAGATCTTTTCCAGTTTTTCTTGGTATGTGTTGTTCAGATTCGGGGTTCGAAGTCATGTTTTTTGAGTGTGCTGGAATTCGGACAACTGGAGGTTAATTTCATTGCATTTAATCGGATTTTTTGTTTAGAATAAACAGTGGTTGGAACCTATATCGGCCTAGGAAGGATCATATACATGTGTTTTGTCATTGGATTGTACGGGGGGACTTTTATGGCTCCTCGTTCAGCAGATGGTTTTAAAGGTTCGATCCTTTAAGGGTAGTTGGGAGATGAACTGAGGATCTGGTTCTGACACTTTGTGGATGGGATGGAAGTTAAGGTTAAAGTTCAATAGGATGGTTCATGGAGTTAGTGGTGGTGGGTCAAAGGTGTGGATAGGGAGTGTTTGAAGCGCGCTAGGCAGGTTTAAGGACAGGTTCGGTAAGGATTAGGGTTGAGTGGTAGCTTTGTTCTCTTCAAAAAAACTTCTTCAATTTCAGGTTTTTCACAGAGGCCAAAGAAAATGACATCAGATAGAGATAAGGTAAGAGAACTGGTCTAGGTGAGACGAAAGTAGGAGTGAAATGTAAGGGCTTTGGACCAAAACTGGCTCAATTCAGGTTCGGAGAGGCTGTCTGTGGTTTGATAGGATTATTACACGGTAAATGGTTGGAAGGATTGACTGTTTCCGTTGGGTTTGACACTTTGAGGAGGGGATGGGTTGGGTACCACAGTATATTTTTTGGGAAGAACAGCGGAGTTGGTCTGGAGCTCCCGTTCTTTAATTACTAGGTCGTGGGTTATATTAAGTAAAGTGTATGTCAAGTAGTAGGTTAGGTTTTGGGCCTATATAAGAGAGGATACGGGTGGGATATCATGGTGTAGGCCTAATATGAAGGAATCAAACTGTATTGGGAGGGTTTGCTAAGTAGAGGTTTGGAACACGTTTTTTTAGCTTTATGGTTTGGCTTGAGTTTGGTGTTAGCAGGTTCGTTGGCAGTCGTTATACTCCAGGTAATGAGTTATGGTAAGTTCATTTTGATTAAGCTAGGGCATTGGTGGATATTGATACAGATTCATAGCAGGCATGTAGGCTAGTAACAGTTTTATTGTGTTCTTCTTTGTACAGGATCTAAGGATTGGTTTATGAGGAATATGAAGGGACGTGATCTACCATTAGATATTTCCAGGATTTTGTTGTGCATGTAGAAAAGGCATGCCCCAAACCAGTAAGCAGCTTACACATGGCTTACCCCTTATCACCTAACTTACACCATGGCCTACAAAACTCAACCAAAATCCTGAAAGATGGCTTCAAACATCCTTAAAAAGCTTCCCACCACACCCCAAAGATCTCCTTTTATGAAAAACACCTTCCTACAGTAAACTTTCAGACAAAAACAAAAAACTCCTCCGCCAGATTCCTAGGTCCATCACTAAATGGTTACTGATCCCAAATCATGAACTGTTCCTAAAGACCAGAAACCACCCACAAGGTTCCATTCCTTGAATAACTATGTAATCTTGCAAAACCTGCCCTATTCATCTCTCAGCCACACATCTTTTACCAGCTCCAACTACCTACTTAACCTACAAAGATACCTGCGGAAAACAAACTCCTTGTGAATCCACCAATCTAATTTTTACAACACTCCAGTGCTGCATGTCCTGACAATAATATTGAGCCTTACCCATGTTGAAACATTCAGGTAAACGCAATGAATGCGCCGATAGACATGATTGCAAAGTCCTAAACTCCTGAAAATAACATGTCCTACTGCCCTTACATCATGTCTTCCAGATAATCAAAATTTTGCATCAGTAAGTGTTACCACACTTAAGGTAATTCAGATCCCTTCCTTCCCATGCCAATAGTTTACCCAACTCCGAAGGATGGAAATTACGCACACCAAATGGATAACAAAATTTCCCCGTGACCCACTAATCTGAACATAGGCTGTGACCACTTCGCCTATATCAACCCCTTTTTCCCCATCAGCAAACTTCATTTATATTTTTATATATATATACTAACTGAAATACTGCATCTACACCTGAGTGTTGCTCTATGGATGTACACCCCCCCCACAGCCACCTACCCAGCAATAGTGGAAGTCATTTCAGTGTCTCTCTCTCTTCTCCCTTACTACCTGAAGAAAATGCCATTTGGTGTTGAAAATTTGTGAGCTTTTGTGTATTTTGTGTTTGTGACTACTACTCTGATGTTAGTGAACTTGTCTTTTAAGGTAAGTTTGCTGATGTCCTATCTCTCTTAATATACTAATTCCTGGCCTAGTGCCCTTTAACCTAACCTAAAATCTATATAGGTCTGTAACTGTTACAATCTTTAGTGTTTCCTCTCTTGAATACAGGACTGACAACAGATATATTTAAACCACTTATTTATGTTCCACTTTTGAAGGATGAATTGACAAGATATATCCGTGTTGAACACGTGTTCAGCAGCCTTTTTAAGCAAAACAGGAGATATTTTATCTGTTTCATGAACCTACCACCAGAATTGCTATGGTATTATGCTTATTCAGAGTGGTTTTTATATTTCCAAATACACCAGAAAAGTAAATTTGCCAAAGGCATTACATTTATCACTCTGGGCAGTAATTAACTCACCGTAACCATCGATACTTTTGAGAATTATTTCAGGTTTTATCAATATTTTTTGTATTATCTTTTGTTGTTTACTAAATTCCAAATGGTTATTTTTGGATCTATTGTCTGATGTCTCTACTTTGTAGAGGTTCTCTGCTGACTTGACTTCTTGGATCATACACCTTATGTAATTGATATTATCCCAATAACAGCCATAGATAATGGCTTGATTCAAGATGCTGAACTGCTGCTTTTTTATACTCAAAATGTCATCTGTTTATGACTACTTCATTAGATTCCCTTTTTTCATCTTTTAATTTTTTTTGGAAATGAAAAATAGAATGTAATGATAAACTTTTGTCAAGAAGGAATCAAACATCTTTATTTACTTTTAATAGCTCTCACTACTGAAAATTTATGCGAAAATATTGATAAATGTACACATTAAACAACTACTAAGAACAGGAGTAAATTTTTTGACACCCTAAAACTTAAAATTGGTCAAGAAATAAGGAGGAGTTACTTTAACAAAAAATGGATCATGAATTTATTATAAGGATTTTGAAAGGCAATTATCATCCCTGTGTAAAGAGCCGAAGATCATTCCTTTAAGGGCGTTCCGTCTGAGCACCCAGTTTAGCGCTCTAAGGAATTTAGCTCTAGATTTTACTTGAAACCGCCGCTAAGAGTAGTAAAGATCTGACTCACTAACGAAAGAGCAATTTATTCCCCTCCCTCTCACCCCCCCCCCCTAGTCCCCACCCTGCCTCGCCCTGCAAAGTCAACAGAAGGACATAACTCCCTCATTTATAGTAAACTTTAGAAATGAATTTCATAGTATTTTAATAAATCCACTTTTTTAACCAAAAATGATTGTACAAATTTCAACTCAACATTTGAACAAATATCATTTATAGAAAAATAATTGGTAACACTTAAAAAATAAATTATAGATTTACTATATGAGGTATACTAGGTTGGTTAGTACCTTTTGTTCACTATATTCTCAAAATGTCAATAAAATTGTCACATGGTTTGTCATGAGGTTAGTATCACCAAAAAGGTTAAATTAGGTCACTTTGGGCAGTCATATCCTCCATAAAGAATTTTTATTTAGAATATCTTCCTTAGCACAATATTACTTAGACTGGATACTAACAATTTTATTCGAAAATGATTTTTGATGCGAACACCCTTAATGCTGTAGCAAGATCTTCAGTCATTTTTGGGTTTTTTTTTCTTATTTGTATAGATCAAATTATCCAGTTAATTAAATTAAACTTAGGGCCTCAACATGACCCGTTACTATTAAGTAATTTGTCTTCGATAACAAGTCCACTTATTGTAATAGACGGCAACTAAAAAAACTATTTAAAAAACTAAATGCTCCAGAATCTTTAAAAAAAAAAAAAAAAAAAAAAAAAACAACAACCAATAACTCTGAACTCCAGTCTAAACAGTCTGATTCACTTTTATATGGTGATGTTTTAGAAATAGTGTGTACACTAAAGAGTGCAACACTAGTTTACTTTAAGAAATAGAGTGTTCCTATAATAAGTAATGAAAAAAAATTTTAACTGAAATTTAATGAAAAATATTACAGATTTTCCAGACATGATATTGAGTGATTTTCTAAAAGGCTCACACCGATCAATTAGCACCTCACAAGTGAACTGAACAGCTTGTCCTAGTTGTTTGCCCTGGAGATTTTAAAAAAAAATCATACCTAATCACAATGGGTATTTTGGCACAGCTTTGAACTTAATTGTGAGTTCAGTATGAGTATTATAATTTCAGTAACTTGTGCTTTTTGTTTTACCCTTACTTAGCATCATGCACTTTCAAACTGTTTCTGATAGACTTAGTTAGTAAACTATGTTGTGCATGTTCGATTAATTTATCTTCAATAATAATTTGTTTCCTATATAAGGACACAGGTTCAGATTAGAGTTGCCATGAAAGCCTAAGCTCTAAGCTGAAGATGAGCTCATGGGAGAAGGCAAGTGGTCTGTCTACGGTCGCCCACATACGTTATTGTTGTTGATGGATTACTCTAAATATTGTTCTCTTCCTATATATGAGGGGGAGATTCATTCCCTCTCATGAATGACAAAGATTATGTCATCCCTGCAGATCAACCCAGCCCTATATCAATACCACCGTATTGATTGTGTATGGGAGGCCAGGTGGGTCAATACTACTATACGTGTATGGGAGGGCGGGTGGGTCAATACCCACCATACGTGTATAGGAGGGCGGGTGGGGTCAATACTACCGTACGTGTTTGGGAGGGCGGGTGGGTCAATACTACACAGCTTGCCCGTTCAACCAGAGTCTGCTGTTGATGGGTTTGGAGTGAACGTAGGAGGGAGAGAGAGTGAATGAAGAAAGGGATATGGAGGGGATATGAGAAGGGGGGACTGGTGAGGGTGCTGCTTCCACAGCAAACTAGAGAAATGACTACTCGCCACACCAATTTCCTCACTCAACATACATTCAGCGCAACTATTAGATGTGACCTCTGTTTCTTACTTCTCTGTGAATATATCCACAAACAGTGGGAACTCAGTTAATCTTTTCCTTACCTGATGAAAATACCACTGGCACTGAAAGTTTGATACAATGTTGGATATTTTATATAAAACCCTTGTGCTTTGTGTAAGTTGATTTGTCTTCATATGTAAGTTGGCAGATATCATGTCTGTCCTTTTATATTAATTCCTGGCCTAGTGCCTTGCAACTTAACCTTTAATATGTAACTGTGCGAAAAGTAAGGATCCAGTTCAATTTTAAGCGATTTTTTTATATGTATTTATTGATATATGGTATCATAAAATTAAACACAATAACAAACCAATATTTAAAAATATTATAATGTGAGGCCTTTTGACAGCAATCAGACACTTAAGATACTATTTTCTACACAATGTCTTTGCGAGTGTTGAGTTCATCAGAAGCACTTGTTACTGCCTTTGCCTTGACAGCTTTTTATTTTTTAATCCACCTACACTAGTGGAAGTAATATCTACCCTAAACATCCGTTGTACACAAACTTAAAAGAAACATATAAGTAAATATTATTTAATTTTAACAACTTAATACAAAATAATGGCACCTGCAACATATCTATTTCTTCAGGAAAATGAACATATTCTGTTAAGGACAACTGAAACTTATCTAAACCTATACTGTTGAACACCAATTATTATTCTGATCATCCCTATTTACTCTCTTAATATTAAAGAATAAAACCAACACATTTTTACTGTTTAAAGTTGAGAAAACATGATGTTATCAATTATTCCATCATATTCTTTTTCCAATATCCAGGGTAAAAAACAAATATTTGTCATAGTAACTTATTATTTGCAATTTTTTCTAGTAATAAATGTTATCAATCCCTTAAAATCATTTTTAAATCCCTCTCGTGACACTCCTTATAAAATACCTACAAATAAAATTACAAATAGTCTACAGTAAAACCCTCGATTTAACGAACTATATGGGACTGGCTCTAGTCCGTTAAATCAGGGTGAACTCACCTCAAGCTGTTATGAGATTGCCACACCTTAATCAAAACTAATTGTGATGATGCCAGCTAATAGTTAACTCAGATATTAATAAAATATACAAATAAATTTTTGTATAAAGATGATTTACCTGCAGATTTTATAAATTATATTTTTCCAAAAACAATTCCTTAATAACCTTTATTTCGTGAAATATAGAATTTTAGATACTGTAATGTAGTTGTAAGCTGTTCGTTAAATCCGAAGTACGTTAAATCGGGGTCCGTTAAATCAAGGTCTGTTAAATGGAGGGTTTACTGTAACACCAGGAATTTTATAATAACGACCCAAAAGCAAAACTAAAATTCTTTAAAGTAATTTACAATTTGATAAAGAACTTTCCCCTCAATTTTAAAGCAAGGATTTGTCGTTCCCATCCTTAAGACTGGTGACCATGGCAATGTGAGGAATTATCGTCCAATTGTTATCCAGCCTGCCATTGCCGAGGTGTTTGAGAGCATCATTATGGACCATCTGTACTTCCACCTTCGCAAATGCAACTCTCGAGCACAGCATGGATTCCTACGGTCCCGCTCTACATAACCAATTTACTTGAATTTCAAGAGTGTGTCATGTCAGCATTCATCGATCAATGCCAGCTGGACTGCATCTATTTGGACCTCTCAAAAGCCTTCGATAAGGTCAATCACTCCTTGTTGATTGCCAAGCTTGAGGGTTACGGTGTGAAGAGCTCTCTTCTTCGATGGATGGATAGCTACCTGAGACACAGAACTCTTGTTGTGAAATGCAATGGCTCGTTCCCACGACCTTTCAGTGTATTGTCTGGAGTCCCTCAGGGCTCTCACCTTGGGCCCGCTTCTATTTATCCTCTTCATGAACAATATTGGCAGCATTTAATTACCTCCCAGTACTTTATCTATGCAGATGACATAATGATATTCGGAAGAGTACGTTTGTACGATTGACTTAACGAAACCTGCAAAGCTCCCTTGTTGCCATTAGTGGCTGGTGCAGAGAGAATGCAATGGAAAATCAATTTCCTAAAGTGTGAGGTGCTCTCCTTCAGGCGTGGACCTAACATCTATTTACATGACTACCCTCTTGATAACGCCATTCTCAAGAGGGTCTATAGGGTGAAGGACTTGCGTGTAGTTATGACTCCATCCCTCAGCCCCTTAGAGCATATTATCCAAGTTACAGCAAGGGCCAACTCCTTATTGGGGTTTTTATTCAGAACCTCCAGGGATTTCATTCACCTTCTACCCTTGTATGCCTCTATAAATCTTGGGTGCTCCCTATCCTTGATTATGGCTCTGTCATCCGGTCACTATATCAGCTCAACCACATCGAACAGCTTCAGAGTATCCAGAACCGATTCATCAGGCTGCTCGGCCCCCGGGTTGGATACAGATACCGCACCACCCTGTGAGTGAGGT
>JAQJVL010005528.1:30000-34767 GCA_035578905.1 Stictocephala bisonia | reverse complement strand
GTACCTTCCATCTCCTCATGAGCTAGACTGGGTGAAAATTGCAAATGATTTCTGGAATCGGTGGCGTTTTCCAAATGTGGTGGGAGCGATTGATGGGAAACATGTTAGAATTATGGCACCGGACAACTCAGCAAGTTTGTACTACAATTACAAACATTATTTTTCAATCGTCCTTTTGGCCCTAGTTGATGCTAATTACAAGTTTCTAGCAATTGATGTGGGGTCTTATGGAAAGGAAGGAGATGCAGGAATATTCAAAAAATCTAAAATGGGGAAATTAATTGACAATGGAGATGCTACGTTCCCTCCGCCTCAATACTTGCCTAACAGCAACATTGTGCTTCCTCATGTTGTGTTAGGCGATGAAGCGTTTCGCCTTGATAAACACCTATTGAAACCCTTTTGTAAGAAGGAAGCTTTGGTGGACGAAGATAAAAGAAATTTCAACTACAATTTATGCAAAGTAAGAAGAGTCTCTGAAAACTGTTTTGGGATAATGTGCAATACGTTCAGAATTTTTTTTACACCCATCAGTGCAAAACCAGAAACTGTTGACCTTATTACTATTGTCAGTTGCTGCCTGCACAATTTGCTAAGGGATGAGTTCATATCTAAAAACAATTCCTTAGATACACAGGACTTAACTTACGATCTACCAGTACACAACATGATACCGCTTGCCGGTAGAGGAGGTTTCGCAAAAGCTGAGGGCTTTAAAGTCAGAAGCCGTTTCGTAGAGTACTTCAAAAATAAATCAGCTAGAACCGCTCAGCAACAGTTTCCGTGATTTACAGTGATTTACTAATAAGCAGTTACAAAATACGTAATAATTAAAAAAAAGTAACTGCTTATTAGTCTAGCACTGTAAATCACGGAAACTGTTGCTGAGCGGTTCTAGCTGATTTATTTTTGAAGTACTCTACGAAACGGCTTCTGACTTTAAAGCCCTCAGCTTTTGCGAAACCTCCTCTACCGGCAAGCGGTATCATGTTGTGTACTGGTAGATCGTAAGTTAAGTCCTGTGTATCTAAGGAATTGTTTTTAGATATGAACTCATCCCTTAGCAAATTGTGCAGGCAGCAACTGACAATAGTAATAAGGTCAACAGTTTCTGGTTTTGCACTGATGGGTGTAAAAAAAATTCTGAACGTATTGCACATTATCCCAAAACAGTTTTCAGAGACTCTTCTTACTTTGCATAAATTGTAGTTGAAATTTCTTTTATCTTCGTCCACCAAAGCTTCCTTCTTACAAAAGGGTTTCAATAGGTGTTTATCAAGGCGAAACGCTTCATCGCCTAACACAACATGAGGAAGCACAATGTTGCTGTTAGGCAAGTATTGAGGCGGAGGGAACGTAGCATCTCCATTGTCAATTAATTTCCCCATTTTAGATTTTTTGAATATTCCTGCATCTCCTTCCTTTCCATAAGACCCCACATCAATTGCTAGAAACTTGTAATTAGCATCAACTAGGGCCAAAAGGACGATTGAAAAATAATGTTTGTAATTGTAGTACAAACTTGCTGAGTTGTCCGGTGCCATAATTCTAACATGTTTCCCATCAATCGCTCCCACCACATTTGGAAAACGCCACCGATTCCAGAAATCATTTGCAATTTTCACCCAGTCTAGCTCATGAGGAGATGGAAGGTACAGAGGAACCAGTTTCTCTTTTAGGGCAAATAGTACCTTCGGAATGGTTACACTTATGTAAGAAGATGAAATCCGATAGGAAAAAGCCAAAGAAGATTCTCCAGTTGCCAGATATCTGGAACAACAAATATAATATTGTAGGCCTATGAATAAGTAAGTGCTTATAGTCTAGTGCAACCCAGCTTGAGGCAGACCCAGTCGACCGTGCTAATACCCTGACCCTTTTGGCTCCTTTGTTTACGCTGAGCCCCAGGCCGGTTGCAGCGGTCGGTCAGGTAGTCATACTTTGGGGCCCCACTATCAATAAGCAATAATGTTAAATTGACGATTAATGTCAAATCTAATTCTACCAATTGATTTATTTTGATATTCTGTTTACCACAACAAGATTTGAAGATTGTGGTTGATATGAAAACCACAACAAGATGTTTTTGAGTAATGCTAAAATTATGAAAATATACAATAATGTAGTAAAGTATGTCTACTGTTTAGTATTTAAATTTCATAGACCTCAGCCAAGTAGTTTTTTTATATATGGCTTTTCAATTCATCATAAGAAAGCGCTCAAAAAACGTGTTTTTCTGTGTTCCGACCGCAATAAAAAGATTTAATAGGGTTCAACAAAGGTTTAATTTATATGAAAAACCATGAAATTAAATAAGCTACATTTAGGAATACAGTTTATAATTAATAGGCTAATTGGTGAACCCGTGACAACCGGTCAAACCCGAGCATATAGCTTTTTGAGGCTACGGGAACACATTGAAATTAATATGAACACATTCAAATTACAAATCATTAGTAATGTATTTATTATAAGGATTTTTTTCTGTTTTAGGCGTCCAATGTAAGAACCGATGGTGGAATATTAAGGACCACTACAAACGACAACGAAAAATCGAAAAAAATCCAGGTACCGGATCTGCAGCTGCTGCCAAGAAGAGGGCTCCCTACTGGGAAAGGCTCCGGTTCCTTGACAACGTTCAAGAGGAGAGGGAAAGTTTCTCTAACACACCTGAACAAAGCACAACCCAAACGTTGCCTGTGGACATCGTTGATCCAGTTTCAGAAGAAGACGACGATAGAGAAGATGATCAGCCCGAAACATCAACTCCGACTAACAAACGGAAGCAGTATGCCTCTCAGTCCCAAAACATGTCAGAGGTTTAAAATAAACGTTATAGGCAAGACAAAGAACTAACGAGTTTTTTAAAAAAACGGGAAGAGGAACGTAATCAGTATACTAAGTATTTGGAAAAACTTACTGAACCAGAACCAGAATCTGACGAAATTGATCTATTTTTCAAAAGTATGGCTGCCACTGTTAAAAAGTTTTCCCCTGGATTGAGAACACAAACGAAATTAGAAATAATGCAAACCGTTTGTAAGTTTGAACGTCAGAATCAGATGTCTGCCTCGGACTCAGAGAGCCGTTCATTTTCTACATTTAATTATGCAACTTCTCCGGCAAGTACTGCAAGCAGCGTTCATTACGATTACGACTCATTTGGATCGTTTCCACAGACTGATGTAAACACTGGACAATACCAATAAACTGTAACAGTGTAAAACATATTTTCAGTTCTGTTTCTTTTTGAGAAATAAATGTTAATTCAAATTTAATAACTTGTAAATTACTTAATACCCACCTTAAAGTCAGTGCTACTTTTTCCGCTGGTGAAACTGGTCTCCTCACCCGATTGCATGGCTCACTTTTCAAGTCCTCTTCAACGAAACTCACTAACATATAAAACTGTTCACGCGTAAACCGAATATATGCTTTGAATTTAGTTTCGTCGTCTAACAGGTGTTTGGTAATTAGCAGCTTTAATGCACCTTCCCTCTCCCGAGTAGTAAATATATTACTTGTTTTTTGCCGCAAGCAAAATTTACGTTCGATAACTAAGTCAGTTTCATCGTCCAAGTCTTTCATGAGTGAACATAACAGAAGAGCACATATCTTTCTTCTCTTAAACTTGCTTAGGACAGGCATTGCAACTATGTCCACCAAAACACACTGAACAACTGGCACTGCGCACCCACTCCCCGCTTTAACATCGCCGTGTAGGAAAACGCTCATGCCGAAAAACGCAGATGCCGAGAATATAGTGCGATATTTCAAAACCCGCAGCGTAAAATCGTAGCGATATTCGGCAGCTAGGAAATCGGGCCTTTACAGTGTTAACCGCTTGAGAGGTGGTTTGCACTCTCTGATCTACTAGGGTAGGGTCTGTTGCAAACACAGCAAATTTTGCTACACGATTTTTTCTGCAGGACAAGTTTCCTTCACATACATAAATTTTTCCTGCCAAAATCTACATTTATATCACTCCATTTTTAGTCAGTATTGACTGTAAAAACAAGAATACTCTCCACTCATATCGTTACCATGAAGTCAGTTTTCCTGCTCGGTGAAATTAGTTCTGTTTTCACAGATAGCGCCAGCAGTCTCTGTTCATTCCTCTCTCCATCACTAATAGCTGAGGTATAATACGCCAAACAGTAATCCGAGTGCTTATTTAAGACCGTTCACCGTCAGATAGCAGCACAGGCGCGCGTCTACAGGAAAATGCATTCAACCTATTAATTAATTTAGAGGCGAATATGTACGTTTTATTAAAACTCAGAAATCCCGAATTGTGTTCAACCAGTTAAAATGTTAGTTATTACGCTGAGGTAAGTTCATTGTTTAAATCAGTACCAATGAGTCGTAATTCCAAACTGAAATGTTTAAAACGTCACAAAAATCGTCTTTTAAGTTCTGAGACCTGACTAGTTTAAGCGAAGTGAAACAAAATAAATTAAAGTTTACAAAATCAGTAGAATCTGTACTATTTACATGAGATCAATACAAAATTATACAAACTACAAAAAAATCAAGTAGACAGAAATAAAGCAGACCGTATACCTAAACTTATGTATGTTTAGCCAAAACTATTAGATTGCGTGGCTAAGAAAACCAATAATCACCGGAGATTATGATCATGGCCAACGATTCGTTGTTACTAATGGTACTCGAGCTCTGTATAATTTAAAGTATTTAGACGTATATAACACAACGGTCGCCGCGCGTCCAACGGTCGACAGTCGCCCCCTGGCATTGCATCAGGCG
>JAQJVL010005528.1:0-25000 GCA_035578905.1 Stictocephala bisonia | reverse complement strand
CCATCAATAGGGACTTTTCCACTTGGGTAAGAGATTGTATGTGGAAGTAGTTGTGGCTGACCCAACCATTTCTTAAGTTTAAATGTATGTCTGGTTGTATCGTTGTCGATAAATTCTTTTACAGTAACCACACCTGGGGACTGAATATCAAATACAAACTCTTTATAAGTTAAAATTTTGAAAAAAACTTTTCTGTCCTTAGGAATCCCATTTCCAGAAGATTCAACAGAAAAACATGACTTTTTGTAATGTCCAGTCCACTAATTCTTGAAGTCTAGTATGTCACTAGCATGAACAACTTTGCATGTGACTTTATTTGTTGTATTGCTTTTTAAAATGAGCTCAGAGTATTGTTCTAGAGTATAAACTCTATCAACTCTTCTTACACACCTTTTCACTAAACCAAAGTCCCGGTCACATGGTAAGAAAGAGTGTCCGCGAGTAGGATAGTAGTGAACTATCTTGTCAAAAAGTTTCCTGGCAGTCAAATTACACAGGTACCGGTAACGACAAACGGTATGATTCCGATTTTGGCCACCACAAGAATCGGAAAATAATACTAAATTTTTGATGTTACTAAAAATAATCTCATTTGTCAAATAATCATTCAGCAAACTACTAGTACTAACCTCGTCAGGGGACTTTTTAGCTTGTCCTTCGTGATATATGTACATAACGGCTTTATTGGTCTTCACATTATGGACACAAAAAACATAAACTCATAGTTGGCGAAGATAGAAAATATCTCGAACCTGTATGTTTGGGATGGGCAGATTTTGCATATATTCAAAACCAAGTACTAAAGTTGAATCGTCATTATTTTTTGAATACTCTTCCATTTTCTTATAAAATTTACTCGCTCTTCTTTTATGAACAATAAGCTCTGCAGCTGCTACTCGTTTTGCTGTATCATTCAGTGTTTTATCTTCCAGTTTAGACTTCAAACTTTCACACTCAATACATACATCTATTTGAGGACGTCCAAACTTTAAATCAAAGTTTTCATGAAATTATTCAACTCAACAAACCTCAAAACAGCAGCAATGGAAACATGAAATAAACAGCTGACGCTGCGCGAGTTAGGAGCACATGTGTGTTCCATACGTTTACTGCAGAAAGGACATAAGTCCTGCAGATAAGGACAAGAAAGGACTTGCGTCCTTTTTGCACTACACCATGTCTCAGTGCTATTAGCCAAATTGTGGGTAATTTTGAGGCTTGTGGGTAGTTGTGGTGGTAATCGAATATATGTGGGTAATTGTGGGTAATTTTACCCCATCAATCCTTTTTGTGTTGGGAAGACTTGACTCTTGACTGTCTCACATCTTAAAAATTGTTCCTTTCCAAGTTTCCTAGGTTCAGTTCATTTGAGAACCTATTTTCGTTAGTTTTATTTTGTTTAATTTTACCTCCAAAAATATACCTCTAAAAAATATTGTGGGATTCAGCTCAGATACATGCAATGTTATGGTTGGAGAGCATAATTCTTTGCAGTTAAGTTTTTTCCCGGCTAAAGAAGGAAATTCCCCACATAGCATGCATAAAATGCTCCTGCCTCAGCATTCATTTGGCTGCCTCTCATGCCTGCATAAAGCTGCCGCGAAGTATCGAAGACTTACTGCATAATTTAGGGGCCCATTTCAACTGAAGCTATTGTAGACAGGTTGCACTGAAGGAGTTTCAAGAATTTTTTTCAACAGAGATTCACAAAATATTGTCACCTGCTGTTTTGATGGCTCTCTTTGGAGAAATGTGTTAATCGAGTACTAGAACAGTATGAAGCTTTGAAAGCTTATCTAAGAACAGCTGTATTTGATGACCCATCTATTACTTTAAATAGTATGCTGACCACAAAAATTTTTTAAGGTACCTAGTACCTAAGCCTTTAATAGCTACTTCAACTTTTAATTTCAATTTGTATTCAAATTTTTTATAATGCGCTTTTATAATCTTTGAGTTGCATTGAGATGATTAAACACAAGTAAAAATTATTGATAATTTGTTAAATCGTCAAATTAAAATAGTTAATGTTTAGCAACACAAACTGCCTCTTTAAAAAATATTTTTATATATTTTGCAGTTAGCCTATCATAAATCCTTAGCATTGATGATAAAACAAAATCATTGATGATGGGATATTGTAAATAGTGTATATAACATGTAAATAACTTAAAAATACCAAATTCAATTGTTGTATAACAAGTACAAATTGGCCAAAAGTTTCATGTCAACATATCTTAGCATTTGTTTCTGTATGGTATACTTTTAATTTTCTATGCTAGCTTTACAAGCCTAACCCTACTAGTGGCAGTATTAGGCAAAGCATTTGATTATTGGAACAATTTTGTTTACAACTATTAAGGAAAAAATTAAATAAAACTTATTTAGCAAATGTATTTCATTTTCAAATAAAGTTATTTCCAAATTTTTGACCCCTCCACATCTTTAGAAACGTTTGAAGTTTTATTTATGATGTAACACATTTAATAGTAGACTACTAAAAAATCCTTTTGATCTTGGAGTATGGCTTCCAACGATTTTTAAGATAGCTGCCACTAGAAGAGTTAATGCATGCACTAGTAGTTTACAAATGTTACGTTTTCCCTGCTATAGATATTAGCAAGAGTTGTAAGCTGTGTATTTTAGTTCGATAGATTAAGATTAAAGCATTTTATTGCGGGTAATTGTGGGTAATTTCAATGTAGGCTGTGGGTAATCTCTGCATTTGAGATTGGCAACACTGATTAGTATAGGCCGTCATAGCAACGAGACATAAGACATATATCCTTTCAACACTAAACGATGTGTGTATGCTGAAATTGTTGTTTTTTCCAATAAAATGAATTTCACAATTTTGGTCACTTACGGCCTTTCTGCATCAAGTGATTCAATTATTGACTATTGAATATACAAACCATACCATACAACGGACTGAAACCATCAACAAAGAGCACGACTTCAGTAATCGGAGTGAGAAAAGTCAGAAGTATATTTTATGTATGACATCAGTTTGATAAATGGAAAAGTAAGTGACTTCCTAGTTCCTATTTTAATAAAAAGCCAGGTAGGCTATTTTTATGTTAGCAAGTTTTGTTAGTCCTTTGTTAGTTTTAAGTTAAGTTATGGCATGCCAAGACAGTTTTCAACTATTCAAAGTTCATGATTTTAAATTGAACAGACAACAAGAGGCTATTTCCCCAGGATCATAGTTATTGACATACTTTTTATGAAAGTAAGCAAAAGTTTCTGTTTAATTTTATCAATTATAGTAGTACAACACTAACTGATGTATAACATCAATCTTTAGTACAAATGCCCTCCCTTTATATGAAAATTAGTTTTATATCAGGAGACTGCTTATTCAAAATAAGTACAAAATTAGTAATTCAATAAGTAACAAAATTAGAAGCCATTTTATTCCCACTGTTGGGTCAAAAATAAGATTTTCAGGTTCCATGCCTTCCCAGGTCTATGGGACGACTACAAGAAGTAAGTAGGCCTAAGTCACAAAAGCAAGTTATCAGAGAAGAGCAATATACAGTAGCTTCTGTAAGTTAACCACTGATATCTCTTACCAGTAAACTCTGCACCTTTATGTGTAGTTCTTCTATATACAGTATATATTATCAAGGATCTCTATCTGCTGATCAAGGGTCTCCTGTCTGCTATAGCCACAGTGAGATGTGCTCGTTGCTGTCTAATAAAACCGTAGTGGTGTAAGAAATAAACTTGTATATTAAACAGTTGGGCATATAAAGAGAACAGATATCTCTTTCATCTGTCGTTATTAGAAATTGGAAGCAGAAAATTTAGAATGCTCTTAGAAGTAGCGGGGATGTTGCAATCATAGGTCTATGTTTGGAGTGCAGTATTTCTGAATTGTTCATAGTTCTATTTACGCCAGTGGCATTTCTTACTTAATCTACAGTACAAACGTTATGGGACAGTGGTCCAAACCCATCAAGCAAATTTTTAGTGGACCTCCTGGGATTTGAACCAGTGATCCTCTGCATATGAAGCAGAAGTGTTAACCACTCAGCTAGAAAGATGCCTTGTACAGTACCCATTTATTACTTAACCATTGGAAGAAAAAAAATAAATCAGACAAAACATAAGTTGATCAGGTATTTATGCAGTTTCTTGCCACCAAACAAATTTGGAACATTTTGCTTGAAATGGGCTATATTTTCACGAGATATGCTTTTTATTCCGTGGAAATAACGTATTTTACCGAAAAATTCGAAAAAACCAATGTCACAACTTTTAGTATTTTTGCTATATTTCCGTTCATTTAAATGGTATTTTTATTGATGTGTTTTTTTGCGCTGAATACAAACTATTTTGGTCTATTACAAATATTTCTCGAGATATAAGGGAAAAACTACTATTGTGGCGAATCGCGATTAGCGGCCATTACGCGATTATTATATACAACAACTATTAATTACGAAAACCAAATTCACCAATATTCCCGTAGAATTTAACTCAAATTACGAATTTTTGTTGAGAAAATAGATTGTTAGGATAAGTTAGGTTATGTTAGTAAAAAATGCATTTTTCCAGCTGAAAAAATAATTTTACTACAAAATTAGTTATATATTTGTGTTGAGCATAAAAAAACCACGAGAAATGAAAAAAAGTTGTAGAAAAATAACGATTTTTAAAAAAGTTGGCTTTTTCACTGCCAGATAAAAACTAGTTTTTCGGTAAAAAACGAGTTTTCCGCGGATGAAATCAAATTCCTCAAGAGATATAAACTCATATTTTACCACTTTTTCAACATGAAATAGTTTTTTCAGAGGTGGCAAGAAAGTGCATAATTACCGTTGATCAATATAAGCTTTGTGTTTGGTCAACTTATATTGGTAACTATGTAGTTTAAGTCATTGGCCTAGACTCCTCTGAAACAATGAATTAAAAAAATATTGTTTAAAAATAAGCTTATATTCATAGTTAAGAACCAGTGTGAAGCTAGCAATAACTCTGAGTAATATTGTCCTTATATTTAGTGCAAAACATGGATATGCAATCACTTACTTCACCACATTGTGATGAAAATATTGTTCAGCGTGATTAAAGGCTTCAATCTATTTATGAAAAAGTGTATTTAAAAGAACAAAACTGCATAAGTAAGGGCATTTGTAAAGATTTTTATTATATTATCAGTTAGTGTTAGACTAGTACAAATATTAACATTTTGCTGACTTTCAAAAAAGTATGTCAATCTTTGGCATTTTTATTCCCTGCTCAAAATAGATCACCTAGGCCTAATTGTTTTAAGAACACAATTTAAGTGGTACAACAATGGTTTAGCTAAGGAAAGGAAAAATATGTTACATCTATTTCAAATTTACAAAAGTTTAAGAAATTCTAAAGCCAACACTCAACTTGCCATCTTGACACATTATGATGTCATCTTAGTTGTTGAAATGATATATGTATACGTCCCAATTTGATTCAAGCAAAAAAAGCAGGCCTGACAGCTATACTGATGAAGCACGAGTAAATGTAAAGCTGCATGGGACATTGGGACATTATTTCAAATGAATAATCTAATTTTTGTTGCCCTTAGTCCTGAGCAATTTAATTATTTTCTCAACTATGTCACAGAGCTTATAAACTACATTTTATTAGCCTGATTCTTAGTGATGAATATTGTACTGGTTTTATATTTTGTTGTAGCAGTTGTTTGTATTTATAATAATTGTTTGTCAGAAAATACACTCACAGATAGAACCAATCTTATGGTTTATGAGTATTCAGTTGTTTATGTTTTCTTTTTATACTGATATGATTTAACTTACCCTTAAATACCTAGTATCAATTTAAACATAGATTAGTAACATCTGAAGATGAAGTAACTACTGAAATATGAAGTAAGGAAGTAACATCTGAAGACATCAGGGGTGTTTATACTTGTTGAAATGTTGTGTTTTTTTTTTAAACTACTGTACCATACTAAAAGAGCTGAAATATTCAACATATTAACAATCACGAACGATCCAACACCAACTAATAAGTTTCTATCAACAGTTGGAAGGTTTTGAATGTTAATTGAAAATAATTAATACTGTGGTATCTTGCAAACTTAAAATAAGCAAAACCTAACAATAAATAAAATTTTTTGTTTATAGATCTGAGTCAACTATTGAAAAAGATTCTGTGAAAGAGACTACAGTAAAATATCTCATAGATTCTGGTGTGTTGTCAGAAGGAGACAGTGCAAAATTTAAGGTGAATTAATTTTTATAACTACTACGTGTACGGTACTGGAATTCAAGGGATGCCAGAAATTGAGATGCAATGTTTCAATTGGGTCAATGTACATAATCATTAATTTTTTTAATATTACTAGACCAAATTCCATTTTTATTTATATATCATATATAGTGATGGCATACCATTCCTTGTTTTTATTTTACACAATCTAACCTTACAAGAATTAAGCTGATGAGACAAAAAAAAGTGATTTTCTGTTACAATCCTAATTCATACACTCAAGTCATTGTAGACCCTTTCATCGACTTATTGAATGGATCTATGACAGGGGGAACCCTTCAATGATGTGATCCATTGTTTGTACATGATCTCCAAATATTTTTTTTAGTTGCCATATTACATGTTGGCAGAAATACAAAATAAAGAACGTCACACAACACACATTTATTATAATGTTAGTAAAAACTGTCCTGTGCTAGTTTTGGGAAAAAGCAATGTCTGATATCCTAAAATTACACTTTAACTTAACCACTTAAGTAGAAAAACGTGTAACCTAACATTAACCTCTAATATCCAAGCAAACTTATCAAAACCACAAAATATCATTACTGCTAAGTGCTATTAAGTAAACAATTCTAACTTTTAACTCAAGCTTAATTTGTGATGCAATTCTACTGATAATCTAATCTGTTTTAAATAAGCCTTTGTAATCGTAGAAATTGTCTTCTCAGAGTGGATGGTTAGCATTACTGACTATAGCCATTTTAGCATTACTGACCATAGCCATTTCTTATTGTTGCATAGCCACAATTGTTAGCCAAGGCATTCGGTGTTACTTTGCTATGGTTGTAAAATCACTATGTGATGGTAAATTAACTAAAACTGTCTTTTTATTTATTGGTAATGCAGTAGGTTTCATTTACGATAATGTAAGAAGTGTTTTTAAATTACAAAGATCAGAATGGTGGCCAGCAGTGTTTGCCGTCCGAAGTGAGGGTACAAATCATTTTGGAACAACTCTTAGTTATTAATTTTTGACTGTTCAAAAAAGTTTGCCATCTGATTGTGTAGGGAGAATTATGGATTTTCTGTATCGTTGGCAAGTACTTGTTTAATTTCCTAACTCTAAAAATTGCTAATGTAGTAATGGGTTGAAAATCAATTTTTCTTCCAGAATAATTTAGAACTATTCAACCATTTAAAATCTCTTGAATGTTTTTTGGATGATCAATTGAGGACATTTGATATGAATAAAAATTTATCAGAACATTTAGAAGAATTGCATAGCTATAATTTAGTGAAGGATGTAACCCAAAGTCTTCTGGGCTCGATATCAAATCAAACTGGAAAGTCAGTGACTGAATTGCATAAACAATTTGTTGTTTAAGGTATGTATATCATATAACAATGTCCAAAACGTGTGCTGAATAAATAGAATTAAAAGAAAAAATAATTTTCTGGTATGCATAGAGTGAATTTGTTGCTGCATAGTGATCATTTGAAATCTCCAATCTTAGATGTATGAAATGATGGCGTGTATCTTATCTGCATGGTTGAACATGAATTTGTTGTAGATTTGAAAATGCATGAGATGTTGGCTCAAGTTATTGTAAAGTTCGTGCCCCGCAGCAACGAGGAAACCCAGTTGCTTCTTCGTCAGCTGCAAGACATTACCCCTACGCTCCTCATCATAGGAATGGAGGACCAACGGTCCAACACAGTGGGTAAGTACAACAACAACAATATAAAATTTACTAAAACCTTTTTATTTCACAAAATGGATAAATATTTATTTGAAAATTAATACATTTGAACTCCTATCCGTTACCCCCGTACATCTCACCCGAAAGTTCTTTTCTTTATTAATTTCTTTTAAATCGTCGTCCGTAAGTGACGTTGCAAACCTTTTGGGCAGAAAGACTACCCTGCCGTCCCCCTCCGGCATGGTAATCTCTAGCAAGATCGATTCTCTAAAGCGTGTGTTTATACGCTTTGCGTGGACGATCTTGTAGCCGCCCTCACTTGTCAAAGCCTTCATCTCTACCTTCGGTGCCTGGCTCTGCACCACCAAACTGTTCAGTTTTGATGTCAAGCTCATGTTGTTCTGTAAAAAAATAAACAAAAATAGAATCATTACGTCGTCAGCAAGTAATACACTTTCTAGTTCACATTAGATAATGTTAACAGTATATTTAGCATCAACAAGCTCTAAAAGCCAAGTATCGACAGACAAAACCCCCTAAAAAACATCAACAAAGAAGTTAAATGTACATAGTTACAAAATAAATACAAGCTAGTATACTACTATGTTCTAAGTAACCTACTTTAACTTTAAACCAATGCTCGTAAGACGCAAAAAAAAGTTAAATGTGCAAAGTTACAATCTAGCATATTACTATGTTTTAAGTAACCCATGTTAATTTTAAACCAACGCTCGTAAGACGCAATAAAGACCTAACCAAATACCACTCTTTCGTCAACATTCAAAGTCTGTAGAAAGCCAATTACAATCAGATAAATATGTCTACATAAAAATAAGCTAATATGTGCAGAAAATCCAATTACGAAAAAAAGCCATACCTTAAAAATCTCTATACCAAACCTACAATGTAAGAAATGTTTTAAGTAACCCACGTTAACTTTAAACCAATGCTCGTAAGACACAAAAAAAGTTATATGTGCAAAGTTACAAGCTAGTATACTACCACGTTGTAAGTAACCAATCTTAAACCAACGCTCGTAAGACGCAATAAAGACCTAACCAAATACTACTCTTTTGTCAACATGCAAAGTCTGTAGGAAGTCACACAATCAAGATATATATGTCTACATCAAAATGAATTAAGCACTAAATACATATTTGCTAATATACGCTGCAAATCCAATTACGAAAAAAAGCCATATCTTAAAAATCTCTATACCAAACCTACAATGTAAGAAATGTTTTAAGTACCCACGTTAACTTTAAACCAATGCCCGTAAGACGCAAAAAAAAAAGTTAAATGTGCAAAGTTACAAGCTAGTATACTACCACGTTTTAAGTAACCCATGTTAAACCAAGGTTCGTAAGACGCAATAAAGACCTAATCAAATACTACTTTTTCGTCAACATGCAAAGTCTGTAGGAAGTCACTTACAATTAGATACATATGTCTACATCAAAATTAGCTAATTATTAAATACACATTTGCTAATATGTGCAGCAAATCCAACTAGGAAAAAAAAGCCATACCTTAAAAATCTCTATACTAAACCTACAACGTATACAATAATAAAATAACGTATCAGCATTACATCACCAAATAACAACAATTTTTACTTTTGTTACAGCGGGATACATGGCCCGAGCATTCGGGCCTGTCCGTCTAAATCTGACGGAACCTCAGCTCCGACCTCCGCCATTAAGGAAATCGCGGAAGAGATCAAGCCCCTACACCCGCCAGTCGGTTGATGACCGAGGTCAGCGGAGACAATCATCAACCGAGGGGGGGAGACGAAGAAGATCCATTCGGACCATGACCGACGGACATTATCTGAACGTAAACTAAAAAGTAAATAAAAAAGTACAAAGATGCCTGTTATTGTTTTCACTTTACGTTTAGAAAACCCTAGACAAAATTCAACAAAAAAAGACATGTCAATTCCTAGCTACATAGCAAAATACTAAACCAATAGTGGTAATGCAAAAAAGTGTATACCAGTTTCAAATAAGTACAAACAATTTAAACCTGTCAGAAACAACAAAAATAGCATCCTTAACAAAACTAGAGTGAACAAAAAAGTGTGACATAGCAAACAAAGGAGCACTTTAACAATAAAGCCATTAAATCCCATTAAAAAAGCAACTACAATAACGCTGCATTAGACAATGTGCAAAGCCAGCATAATAAACCTTTTAAACTAAGCCATGCTACAGTATTACTATGCAACTAGACAATAAGTAGTGTTAAAGCGTAATAAAGCTACATTAGATAATGTGCAACGCCAGCACAATAAATCTCTAAGCCATGCTACAGTACCTCTATGCAACAAGTAGTGTTAAGGCTTAAGCTGTAATAAAGCTATATTATACAACGTGCAACGCTAGCACAATAAATCTCTTATACTAAGCCATGCGATAGTACCACTATGCAACTAGACAATAAGTAGTGTTAAAGCTACATTAGACAATGTGCAACACCAGCACAATAAACCTTTAAGCCACGCTACAGTACCTCTATGCAACTAGATCATAAGTAGCGTTAAGGCATAAGCGGTAATAAAACTATATTAGACAATGTACAGCGCTAGCACAATAAATCTCTAAGCCATGCAACAGTACCTCTCCGTAAGTAGCGTTAAAGACTAAACATTTATTTTCTACAATGACGGAAACTACAAAGCCACAAGCACATACAAGACGTCATAACTACAAATAACTCCTATTGATACAAGCAAACACTAAATACAAAAAATAAACCAACCGTAAATAAAAACCTTTCCACACAACAAAGCAAGCAAACTTAATACTATACATAGAAGAAGAAGAACACATAACAGCATAATGTATTCCACAAGACAAAAAAAAAAAAAAACGCCAACAACATCCCAATAAACAACATACTTTGACACAAAACACAAAGTAGAGAGAAAAGCACAGGTTCTACCAGTGGTAAAAGCACTTACCATTTCAGCAGAGTGCAGATCAGCGACTGGTGAACAGACTATCAGAAGCTCCCCTACTTATAGTACCACCCTGCCTGGGCCCAGGTTGCTGCAAGGTCTACCCTTTCCTTCCGTAATATTCTGTTTCTGCTGAAAATTTTCTAAGTCCCAAGAACAGGCAACACCCATTACCCCCACTCCCTTTTGAATCGTATAAAAGCGGGACCACAGAGCTGTCACAGACACACACTTGGAAGTCTCTAGCACTATGGATAACTACCTACGTTGTGAGATTTGCCGTGAGGCCTTCTTCGTCACAGAGGAGGCCAGATCCCGGCACACACTTGTCTGCATGGCTGTCCAGCTCATCTCAAGTGCCAGCCGATTCGGTCAACCATCTGCCAGACCCGATCCAGCCGTAGCGAGTACTTCTACAGGACATCACCACTATCTTCTCTGCAAGACATGTCGAGAAGCACACTTTCTCACAGAGGAGGCCAGATCCCAGCACGCACTTGTATGCATGGCAGTCCAGCTCATCTCAAGCGCCAGCCGGCTTGGTCAGCAACACGTTGACCGACCATCAGCGGCGGCAAGCAAAAGATCTGCATCGCCATCGACCAGACAACCCAAAAAGCCGAAAGCTTCTGCCAAGGCTATTGCCGAAGCTGTGGCGGCTACGTCATCAAACCAACCACCGACTCTTCACTACAGTACCAAAAGGTTTCTATCCAGTGCGAGGGACTTAACCATTAGTAACACTGGCAGCCACTACAAGGACTTGGCGTCCTTCCTAAATGCTGCCACGCCATTACTGATGGAAATATTAACAAACGAGAGCTCCTCGCATGGTACATCCCTCAAGTACAACATAGTCACCGAATTCCTCTACGACCACCCTGAAGACTACCGCGACCTGTTCAACTTTAAGACAGCCACCAAGACAATCCACTCCATTGAAGGCTTGGAAGAGACGCTGCAAGGTGACATCCAGAAGCTACTTCAAGAGTCCACAGAGGCGGAGTTGAAGGGCAGCGGATGGACCCTTGCAGTGCCTACATCCATTACATTACATGTAAGTAGATTTAGCCATGTAAAACCTCCTGGCAATAATAACGGTATTGAGCTGCCAAAAAAACTATAAGCTAGAAAAGCGACTATTAACGTACAAAATACAGACAAAAATGTTTCATGTATTGTTTATTAGCTAAATCCCTTCCACAAAACATAGACTACGACCATGAAAAACTGGATGAGAACTCATTTACCGACATAGAAAACAAGTACAACTTTGACGGTATAAACTTTCCTACTATGCCATCACAGATAGGACTCTTTGAGCGACGTAACCCTGGCTGCAGTATAAACGTGTTTGAAGTGGGTACAAAATATCAGATTGCGCCATATCGAATAGCAGATAAGGAACTAGATGACCATACCGACCTGTTGTGGGTAGAAAATAGCAAGATATCCCATTATGTGCTCATCACGGACTTTGCCAAACTCATTAAACCCCAAATAGCCAAGGGGACAAACAATATAGTTGTTTGCAAACGCTGTTTCGCCTATCGGGAAAAACGAAAGTGTAAGCCCGACTATAAAACATGGTTGTCCGAACACACGTCATTTTGTGGACAACACAAACCTTGCAATGTTTTACTTCCACAAGAAAACGACAATCAACTTACTTTCACTAGCTATGAGACTCAAATTCCTGTCCCCATTATTGTAAGTGCCGACTTTGAGGCCACCTTACAATCTACAGCCAGCACAGATAATGCGTACCAGGTACACGAACCAAACAGTTTTTGTTCACTAGTAAAATCGACACTGCCCGAGGCCATATTAAATGAGGTCGGTATATCAACGTCACCTCATTTAATACGCTCAGATAATGCGGGTCAAGACTTTCTTTGGCACATGCAAGACTTGGCACAGCGTGTCGAACTTTTGTGCACCCGTAACCTTCCAGTCACAATGACTGAGGATGAGACCGAACGTCACACGCTTACACTAGCTGTGACCTTTGTGATCGCTCATTTAATGAGACATCTGAAGAGTACGGTGGAAAAGCACTGGACCATTGTCACATCACCGGTACATATAGACACACTTTATGCAATCGGTGTAATTTACGCTGTCAAGTGCCAAATTTCATACCGGTCTACTTTCATAATTTCAGCAATTATGACCAGGCGTTTATAATTAAAAACTTAAACGTCCTAAAAAATGGTGAGGTGAAAGTGCTCTTCCCTCGAATAGTGAAAAATACATTTCAATCTCTGTTCGAGTAGGTCGCATCTGGATACGGTTTTTAGACAGTTACCGCTTAATGGCAGAAAGCCTGGCAACCTTGGCTAATGGACTGGCTGTGGAAGAGTTAATAGAAAGCTCAAAACTGGTTCCAGCCGAACAAAAAGACTTAATTAAACAAAAAGGTTCGTACCCATACGACTATGTGACATCTTCCGCGGTTTTTGACGAACCTCAACTCCCTGTCCGTAAAGCGTTCTACAACAGATTAAATGATAAGCACATAAGTGAATTAGACTATAAAATGGCGTTATCGGTTTGGAACGGTCTTCAAATGAAAACATTTGGTGACTATCATGATTTTTATTTGAAACTCGATGTATGCCTACTAATGGACGCATTAGTTTCTTTCCGTAACGCCTGTCTACAGTCTTATAAAACAGACTGCTGTCACCACTACACATCTCCGGGTCTAGCGTTCAGTGCTATGTTACGCATGACAAAAATGTCACTAGAACTTATCACAGACTCCGATCAAATGCACATGATTGAGTCTGCCATTAGAGGCGGTTTAGTTCAGTGTAACTTATGCTACGCTAAAGCAAACAATACGTTGTTAAAACATGACTACAGACCCGATGTACAGTCCAGCCACCTACTTTACCTGGATTGTGTAAACCTATACGGTCATATAATGACGTCATTACTTCCGTTTGGTGACTTTAAATGGATGGAGTCTGGCCCGACTGGTCGTCCTTGCCAACTGACTCACCATACGGTTTCATTCTGGATTGTGACGTTGAAGTTCCGGCATCGGTGCACGACAAATTACAAGATCTGCTTTTAATGCCTGAACTCATGATACCACCTGGTGGCAAAAGTAAAAAGCTCCTAGCCACCCTTTTTGACAAGAAGCGGTACGTTGCACACTATACAGTGTTTCAACAGGCCGTAAAACTTGGTCTAAAGGTGACTAAAGTACATCGAGCACTTCGCTTTTCACAGTCACCATGGATGAAAAAGTTTATAGAGTACAACGCTATGCAAAGAGCAAATGCGAGTACTGTGTTTGCAAAAAGGTTTTACAAGCTAATGAACAATGCATGCTATGGAAAAACCACGGAAAATGTTCGCAATAGAGTAGACATTCGCCTTGTAACCACTGACAGGCAGTTTCAAAAGCTTGTTCGTCAAACCAACTTTGTTGAACATAGAATAGTATCGGAAAATGTTGTGGCCGTACAAATGAGAAGGATAAATGTCAAACTTGACAAACCGATTTACGTGGGTTTGACGGTACTTGATAAATCCAAGGTGCACATGAACAACTTTCATTACACGGTAATGCAAGAGCATTTTAAAGCCCCTGACAGTAAGTTGGAGCTGGCTTACATGGACACCGATGGACTCATTTATTACATCACAACAAAACGTGACATTTATGCACTACTCAAGGAACCCACCTTAGCTCAGTATCTTAACAGATCAGTGTATGCTGATGGTCACCCTTTAAGGGACGATACAAACAAAGGGAAGCTTGGTACGTTCAAAGATGAGTGTGGCGGCCGCATTATTTATGAATTTGTGGGTCTCAGACCAAAAATGTATGCATATCGCTTTGGCTCGTCAGATGAAACAGGGAAAATGAGAGCTAAAGGCATAAAAGGCAGCTATGTGGACAAAAACATTCGTTTTTGCCACTATAAAGACATACTATTTTCACACAAAGCTAGTGAAAAAGCCCACTTTAACGTTATACGCAGCAAATCAGCACGCATAGTATCTACTACCGTGGTGAAAAAGTCTTTGTCTTCAGAAGACGACAAACGACACATTTTGGAATGTAGAATACGTACGCTACCCTATGGACATTACAAAATTGGTGGGGGGGACACCGCTGTTGAAGAAGACAATCATGATTAGACAACCACAATCACTATTTGACTTGGCACTAACAGAGACGTGTAACACATTTGACACGTCACTTGACATGCCAAACACATTTAATGACTTGCCATTTTCTATACAACAACCTCTCAGGCAAAGGTTAAAAAGAAAATGGATTAAATAGTCTGTACTGCCTGACGACCCATATACATACGAGTACCGTTACCACGAACTGAGTCTACTTGACAAAGACGAGTTTGTAATGATTACAAACCATCCACTTAACATTCATCCAGACTATTGGCCAAGCCCCTATAGAGAACACTCAGCACACATTTACTTTGACTATTACGAGTTTAGAATTGGCAACTGCAATCCACTGTTATTGTGTCGCAGTTGCTTTTTAAACTGTTGCTCACCAAGTAACGAAAGTTGGCTCGACATAGACTATGAAGCCTATTGGACAAGTAAAAACTGGACTTTTCACAATGTTATTAGACATCACGTTACTAACAATGCCAGGAGGTTGATACGATGGAGCTTACGATCAAAAAAGGTTGGTGCGTGTTGACTCCATTATTTGAACTTTACGATTATGACAAATGTTGTACTAACACACACATGCATGATATGGACGACACAGACGAAGATAATGACTATGAAAGTGATACCAATTACTATGACAGCAGAGAGATTTTTGACGCATACGTACACTAAAACTGTCAACACACACCAGTAAATTTGTTTTAAATTATTAGTTCTAATCGTATTACGTTAACACAGTGGATTAACTACCACGTTAGCCTCTAACTTTAAATATGTAAAAGTCTAGCAATTGAGACATGCACGTCTCATGTATATGTAGCATTTAATCCACTTACCTCATTTCTACCTTTGTTCTTGATGTGTCTGTAAAAAAAACGTTGTATATATGTTATGATAAGTACCTGCCTATATGTTTATGTAGTTTGTCTAGTTAGTGCATTCTTCTTCATTTTTTGTCAGTAGATCATTATACATTAAATTTCATTCATGCATTGTACTAATTTTACACTTCCAAAAGTGAGTTACTTTAGATCATAATTACTCTCATATAACAAATATGTTAATTTAACTACCACGTTAGCCTCTAACTTTAAATATGCAAAAGTCTAGCAATTGAGACATGTACGTCTCATGTATATGTAGCATTTAATCCACATACTTTATTTCTACCTTTGTTCTTTATGTGTCTGTAAAAACCTGTTGTATATATGTTATGATAAATACCTGCCTATATGTTTATGTAGTTTGTCTAGTTAGTGCATTCCTCTTCTTTCTTGTCAGTAGTTCATTATATATCAAATTTCATTCATTTATTGTACTAATTTCACACTTCCAAAAGTGAGTTACGTTAGATACTCTCATATAACAAATATATTGATTTAACAACCACGTTAGCCTCTAACTTTAAATATGTAAAAGTCTAGCAATTGAGACATGAACGTCTCATGTATATAGCATATAATCCACTTACCTTATTTCAACCTTTGTTCTTGATGTGTCTGTAAAAAAAACGTTGTATATATGTTATGATAAATACCTGCCTATATGTTTATGTAGTTTGTCTAGTTAGTGCATTCTTCTTCTTTCTTGTCAGCAGATCATTATATATCATATTTTATTCGTTTATTGCACTAATTTCACACTTCCAAAAAGTGAGTTACTTTAGATCATAATAATTACTCTCATAGAACAAATATGTTAAGTTATAATTCAATGTTAAAAGTTCAGTCTGTATTGTACATATTTTTTTTTTTTTTTCTAAAATATAACAAAATCTTTTAATAAATCTACTCTATGTTTATTCCACTGACCGAAAGCCTCCCATAGGTTAATGGAAATAGAAGAAAAAACTCATTAAAGGTTAACATATATTTTTATTATAAAAACACTACAAGTAGCACCAATGTTTACATTGTACGATAGAGATGTATACATCTTTATTGCATCATTTGGCACAATACTTTAGATTATTAAGCACAATATCAATTAAATTGGATATACAGTAGCGCCGGATCTCGGAGTCAACCCACAGTGACATTGGAGTAGACGGTGACCAGTAGTTGTCATCGTAGTCAAATTCCTTTGTTGAAGCCACCCTCAGACGTGTCTCATCAAGTTCGTGTATAAATGTAGGCAGGCCGTTGGTTACTTGCTGTATTACCTCTGAACTGAGAGTACCACTACTTCTGCTGTGTAGTAGTGGTTTGTACCTGCGGGTGAAGTAACATCCGTAGCGATGTACTAAGCGTTGAACTGTAGGCACCCACTCTGCGCACACAGTGTGGTAAGTTTCAATGCAGGGGAACAGACGTTTGAGAGCCGACCATCCAGCGGAGGTGAACGGAATCGGTTGTGGAGTAGGTGACATCAAAGGCGTTGGAGGCTCAGTGATGGTTTGTCTAAAGTTGCGAACCACCAAACTTGTGTCCGTTGCGGCCGGCTCCAGACATATGCCGTTTAAATAGAGTGGATAAAAGCGTACACCTTCGTCAAAGAAGCGGTCCACTGCGTTCAGTACAGCACTACTGCGTAGTCCAATCAGGTCTTCAAAGGTCAGGTTGGCGTGTTGTTGCCCATTTACGAGGTAGATAGATGGATTGTAGTCTCCAGCACTCTCAAGACCGACCACTACGAAAGCTTCTGCGGCCACCTTGTAGGCTTGACGTAAAAGTAGACGTGGTTCCCATGGTTTTAAAGAAGACGGCGGTGGTGGCGGAGTTTGATGCTTGTGTTGTAGGTGTAGTAGTTCACTTGAGGAGGCAGTGGTGGTGCAGGTTGAGCATTGTCATCGGTAAGCGTTGCTAATAATATTTCCACATCCATAACCGATGATGATGGTAGTTCAACTGCCTTACTTTTGCGACGTTGTTTCACTACTTTGTTCAAATCTTTGCGTGCTGCAGGCAGTGTGCGTGGTGTTGGATCCATGACTGACGCTAGACCATATCCCCCATCCCCCCACCTCACATCAAGGCCAAGGTGCTCTAACCGGTTCCAGCAGGTAGACCGTCAAGGCTGACCACACCTTAGATGACCAGACAGCCTTGAGCTGCTGCAGACACCTTCCAGCAGGTAGACCGTCAAGGCTAACCACGCCCTAGATGACCTTTAGTCACCAGACAGCCTTGGTATGAGCTGCTGCAGATATTCCTCTAAATCTATTTCTTGCGCTAAACGTTTTACAAGCTCACGTAAACGTACTTCTAACCAAAGTAACTGATCGGCCAAATCAGTTTTGCTAACATAAAATTATTTTACATAACCTGTACTTAGTAATCTATCACCATCTTCGGCCCGTAACTCCTCCTCCTCCTCCTTTGGCCGCTTTGTTCTAAGCTGGTGGCCAAATTTGTCTATTAATGCTCGCATGAAAGTGACAATGGTCAGCGAGAGACAGTTATTTTATAGTTTGATCTTGTTTGAGAATCTCTTCTTCAAGCACTCTTCTTAAATTCAATTTTAAATTCTCGTTTCCAATCGCGTCTGTAATAGTCTTGACAAGTGTACGTAAACGCTGTTCTAACTGCACAAGTTTATCTGATAGTTCGCTACGACTTACGTACAGTTTTTCCAAGTAACCTCTGTCCACAGTCTAGGTACTGACTGTACGTACTCCACTTGGCTCCTCCCCCTCCTCCTCGTAAATAATGGACATTGAATGTCCAAACTTGTCGATCAGATAATGCTGTTTCATTGCAAGATATAGACTGAACATATTACTAGCCTACGTTGCATCATATCCAACTGCGGCTGTTCATACCAAGCCACTTAACGTACAGTTTTTTTCCTTTTCTTCTGAGAATTTTTTCCACTAAATATGTGTCTGGATAGTTTGTTTTCTGCAACTCTGCCTCGTAAAAAGCTCCTTTAATATCATCACCTTTTAAGTCGCGCAAATAGTAGACTGGAGGTTTAGAAGGTTTCACTCGATAAATGGTAAAGAGTGCTGTACTCCAAGATGGCGTGTATCCCTTATTAAACAGTGTCTTGTACTTTGACACTCTTACAGTATCATTGATTTTAAACTTCATTAGTTGGGGAGCAGATCGAGGGTTTAGTTTATTTTTCAAGAGTTTTTCATGTTTTACTGTCACGTCTTTAGGTCGCATTCCAGTAGACCTGTGATCCCTCGCGTTGTACAGTTTCAAGAGTTGTGGCAGCAGTGCTAGCCACTTGTAATTTCCCTGTAAGCTAAACTCCTTCCAAAGCCATGACTTTAAGGTTCTGTTAAAACGTTCCACTACAGATGCCTTCAAGTGTTTAAACGTGCTATATAGGTTTATACTATGATCATTCATCAAGTTGCGAAACTCTTTGTTGTAAAACTCTGTACCATTGTCACATTGTAAATTGGCTGGCACCCAAGGATGACTTTGTTTCAAAACTGTACGCATGGCGGCTGTTACGCTGCTTCCTTTTTTATCACGGACCGGTACTGCCCAAGCGTACTTAGACAATACATCAATCACAGTCAATTACCTTTGTTAAAGCGCGCATAAAGATCGATTTGACATAGGTCCGCCTGCCACAAATCACCAATACCCTTGACGTAAACTTTGCGTCTGGTAAAATGTTTTCTGGCCGGCTTGTGCAACTCGTTGATAATGTCTCTTCGAGCAACTTCCATTTTCTGACACTTTCCATTCAATTATTCTATTTAAACGCAACGAGTTTACTATATGTTCAATTTCCTCATTATGAGCGGTGTGGCCGGATTTTTGTGACATTATAAGTAGTCTAAGTCTGTTTACTAGTTTGTTAACATTAAACTGTGCAATACCTTTACCAAGTGAACCTTTTGCTACCGCTCCCCCCTCCTCCTCCTCCTCCTGTACTTGTCTTTTGACGCGTAGGAAATAGGACAGAGATTACAGACAGGTACTTTTTACCTTTATTGCGGTTTACTGGCTTTTCGGCAGAATACATTTGCCGATGCGCGTTTGTTAGCATTAGGATTTCTTTGTATGCATTCAAATCATCTACGTCAAGTAGATCCTTGTTTGGCTTTTGTTTAAACAACAGTTCCAACAAGCCGATTGTAGCTTTGTACTTGCGGTTTCACACAATGACTTGTAACTTTTCAAAAGCAATCTTGGAATTGCCAATTACAGTTCCTCCCCTGCCATCTGCTCTTACACCGTACGTACTATCGAGCTGGATACGTTCTTTTGGATCAGATAATTTGTTCAAGTATGCCCGTACAATAGGTATTACACCCTCATCCGTCTGCGTCGATGTATCCATAGTTTTGTTTAAGTCTTCGTTTTCCCCATCTTCTTCTTCTTCCTCTTCTTCTTCTTTACCAATCTCTTTCTTTGCTTCCTTTTTATCTCCTTTTTTACACTAAACGGCGGTGGTGTTGGGACGTTTTGTAATGCTTCCTGTACAGTTTTCTGTAGCGGCAGTACAATCGGCTTGGCCTTTTCTTTAAAATACCGTGTCATATCGTCGGTACTGCGCATCAGATCTTTATATTTCTTTCGTACCGCACTAGTCATTTTGATAAGTTCCTCCTTTACTTTTCGCTCTCGATTAAGTTCTTCGACACGTCTGTTCATTGTGCTAAAATGAGCCAAGCACGCGCTCTTAGGTCCTTTATATATCGCTAATGAACGTGTCTAAACCGCATCTGTAGCGACCATTATTCTTTTCACAGTACTTGTTGATGGTGACAAATCCGTAGGGTGATTTGCGTTCCCAGCACTCTTTGCATAGTTCTTTAAACTGATCAAAGGTCATGTCACCATTTACATGGTCGCTGTACACATGTTTCAAGTTCAGTTCATCCTGTTTGATCAGCATAATGAGGTTTACATTGTCTCGCAATAAATGTTTGGGTAGGCGTGCGTACGTTTGAGTAAGGTAAAAAAAAGAATCCGTGTTCATATGTCGACCCATGCTAAAGAAGCGTTTCATTTGCTCTTGACTTCCATCGCTAGCTACATCATCAATTATTATTACAGAATCTGGGCGCGAAGTGTCAAGCACATCTTTACTGTCGCTGTATGTAAAGTAACCAATTTCCGGTATTAGTTTGAACATTTGTGCTAACAGTTGATATTTCGGATGTTGTAATGATTTACTATACACGTACAGGTTGGCAAACTTAAGTCCCAAAGGGTCGACAACCAGTCTGTACATTAAATTAGTCTTGCCAGTTAGATGGACCACATATGACACAACGAATGCTTGCTGGCAATAGTGGTCCATGTTTGGAGGACAAGGTGGACTGCTTCTTTTTTAGTAAAGCGTCCAGCACATCGGTGTTTATGGCGAATGTAGTACTTTGCTTTTTGAATTTCATCAAATGAAAAAAATTTTTTTTTACCTTGGTTTTGCCTGAAGATCTTGAATGTGTTTCTTCACTCCAATGTACATTTCGCCGCTAGGTGCGGCATCTTCAAGGAGATATTGTCCTAAACTATTTAAATTCACTATCACTATTTATACATGTAACAATTCTTATATTACATAGTCACTGTAGTATGCGGCCGTAGTGCACCGGCGGCGATATGAGCGACGCGGTCCGTTATCATTCCCGGTCGTTGCGGTGGCTTGTGAGTGACTGACAGGGGTTGGATTTGTAAGGGCTGGCGGTGGTAGTACGTGTGTTGCTATTGTTTTGTTTAAAGAGTTGTCGCTTTCTCTTCTGCGCTGTTGCCAAATTGGTGAGGTGTTGCCTGTTTTCTTTTATGCTTCTTCTAGTTTGTGGATGGTTTTAAAGATGATTGAGCTATGATAGTCTTCTTTTTTATTAAGTAGGGTGTCAGGTTTTATATTTACGTGCTTGAAAATATGATAGCTTTCTTGAACTTTGGCTACAGATTTGGATTTTGTTTTGTGGAGTATTTTTAGTGAATCGGAGAATGTTATATTGTGGTCTGGGTTTTGTTTAAGGTGTTTTGCTACCATTGAGCTGGGGTTTGTATGGTGTTTAGCGTTATGTTCTTTAAATCTGTATAAACGATTTCTTTAAATCTTTGTATGAACGATCGGTTTGTGTAGCCAATGTATTGTTTATTGCATGGGGGTGGACATGTGATTTTATAAACTCCGCTTGTATTTTCCGGACATTGCTTGATGGATTCTGTTTTATATGTAGGTATTGGGGTATATAACTTTGTAAGCTGGGGTATATCCTGCCTTTTTAAATATTCTACCAATTTTTTCTGTGAGCTTGTCAGTATAGTTGATAGATACATATTTTGGCTTAGTTTTTTGGGTGTCTTGGGAATTTTCGTTGTTTGTTGTTTTATTAATCTTTTTGCGAATTCTATTGATCATTGTGTCAATTATTGATATATTATATCCATTGTTTGTTGCTATGGTTTCTATTATTTGTTTTTCTTTACGGTATTCTTCGTCATCGAGATTGTAATTAAGTAATCTGTAAGTTAGTGAACGAAAAGCTGCCATTTTTTGGTTGTAAGGGTGGTTTGAGTCTGCAGGTATAATAAGATCTGTTTGGGTAGGTTTTCTGAAAATGCCAATTTTAACAGTTTCATTCTGTGTTTTGGATATGGTTATGTCTAAAAAATTGATAGAGTTGTGTTTTTCAGTTTCCATTTTGAATTTGATGCTATTGTGCATTTGATTTAAATAATTTAGTAATGTTTTGGATTGTCTATCGTTGGTATTTAGTATTATAAATGCATCGTCTACATATCGAGCATAGAATTTAATTTTATTGAAGTATGAGTTATGTTCGGAGAGTATGTATTTCTCTTCAAAGCTTTGCATGTAGAGTTCAGCTAGAGTGGCTGACAATGGACCTCCCATTGGAAGACCTTGAGGGTCATGGTAAATTTTGTTGTTATATGAAAAATAATTTTGTTCTGTTATGATTGTTGTTATTTTTACTATATCGTTTATTTCTTCCTCTTCAAAGTTGTTTGATGCTTTCAATTTCTCTTAAAGTATTTCAATGGCTTCTTTGCTTGGTATGTTTCGGTACATGTTATCAACATCTATGGTAGTTAGGGTATATCTGTTTTGTATTTGAACTTGTAGTAATTTTTGAATGAAATCTTTTGTGTTTGTACATGAGACAGCTGAGTGATTTGTGATTCCATTTTTTATTAGGGTGTTTATATATTTAGCTATTTTGTAAGATGGTGATGGTATGGCGTTGATTACTGGTCTTATTGGATTGTCATCTTTGTGTGTTTTAATTAGAGGTTTGAATATTGGGGGTTTAGGTGAATTGTTGTATAGGTATTTGGTTTTTTCTGGGTTGATTATACAATTATTTTCCAGGAATACTTTGATTTCTTTATTGAATTCTTTTGTAGGGTCGTTGATTATGGTTAGATGTTACTAGTTAGGAAGTCTTCAACTTTGGTATTTAGTTTACTGTCGTAGATAATTACTGTAGAATTGGATTTGTCTGCTGGTATTATTTGGGCTTCATTTCGGGTTAGTTTTTCTTTTATGTTACTGACAGTTTTTGTTAAAGGTGGTTTTCTTTGGTTGGTGGGATGTGGGGTGGATTTAATTTCTTTGTCGATTATGTCAACAATACCATATCTGATTTTGTCTTTGTCTTCTGATTTTACATTCTGAAGGGCGATTTCTGTATTGATTAGAGTATCTATCATATTTTTATTGTTTTGTTTATTGGAATTAAGGTTGTATTTCTGATTCTGTTCTAGTATTTTAGTTTCATCTTCTTTAAATTGGATGTCGGTTAAGTTTATTATTTTAGGGTAGAAACCATGATTGTATTGGGGATTTATCCTGTTTGTGTTATGTTTGGTTTTGGAAAGTTTCTTTTCTTGGATAGACTCTTTTTTATATTTTTCTTTGTTTACCTTTTCTTTGATATTATTTTTGATTATGATATATTTATGAGGAGGTAGGTTGTGTTGTAGTGCTAGTTTTAATTCATTGATTGCTTTGTGTAGCTTCAATACAGCCTCGATTCTATTAGTGATGTAAATATCAATCTCATAATAAATAAATTATCATAGTTGGAAAACCTCTTCAAAAGAAATAGTTGAGAGGATATTTTAGAGCAGAGAAAATTCACATGTGATTTCCAAGAAAAGGAATCATCAAATATCAGTCCCAAGTACTTAACTTCAGAAACAAAAGGTCATTCGATATCATTCATAAATATCACAGGGCTAAAGTCAGTCCAATTGTTTTGTGAAAGGTTTACACAGCTTGTTTTAGTTGGATTTACATGTAGATTGTTGCTATTGAGATATTGATATAGGTTATTTAATTGCAAAAAAGCTGTCAACTTCCAAGTTATTCCACGATTTGTTATGCAATATAATTGAAACGTCATCAGCGTACATTGTGATTTTTATGTCGGTTAATGTTTTCGTAAGACTATTAGTATAAAGAATATAAAGAATAGGTCCCAATACTGTACCTTGAGGAATACCAAATTTAAGGTTCATGCTTTCTGACTGTGCATTACCAATCTTAACAATTTGTGTCCTAGATGATAAATAAGATTGAATCCAGTCTAAGGCTATACCTCGAACTCCAAGCTCGTAAAGCCGTTTAAAAAGTAGTTTGTGATATAAGCAGTCAAAAGCCTTTTGCAAATCTAAAAACACTCCAACAGACTTTTGTTTATTATCCAGTGCAGTGACAGCTCTCGTGACGAGGTCTACCATTGCATCTGTAGTATTTCTGCTCTTTACAAATCCAAATTGTTCTTTACATAGTAAATTATATTTAAACAAAAATTTTGTCAATCTATTTGCAAATACATGTTCATAAACCTTTGAAACGGTAGAAATATTTGCGACTGGTCTCCAATTCTCCGGTAGGCTGGAAATTCCATTTTTGAATATAGGACGAATCAGAGTCTGTTTCAGTTCGGACGGAAACAAACCCTGAGACATCGATGCATTGATTATGTTTGCTAATGGTTCACTAATGGAACTGGCACAGTGTCGAATAATTTTGTGGCTAAGACCGTCATAGCCAAATTTTT
>JAQJVL010005527.1:0-34784 GCA_035578905.1 Stictocephala bisonia | reverse complement strand
TCATCCCTTTGACTGTGGGGACCCACCCACTTGTCTTCAGCGTCAAGTTAAAGTCAAACATTAACTGTCATCTCTCAACAATATCAAACATCTGCAATAATTTCTCTATCCTTGTTTTTTTTAAATATGGTACAGTAAAAATTTGTATGAGAAATAAAATTAATTTTGACTGTTTGTCATAAATTATGATAACTCGTTAAAAAAAGTATACATATATACACATTTATACTCACCTTTATGCATCTTGATTTGACACTCATAGTATCCCATGTGTTTGTTTTTATTATATCAGCTAAACGATCCCGCTCAAAGCACTCAGCCTCCAACAATCGCTGTGTGTTCTCTCTTTCTATGGCAGCTTCAGCAATCATCTCTTCTCTGGTTCTTGTGTCCAAATCAAACTCCAGGATGTCCAGTTGCTCTTCTGGAGGAGCTTTGTAATTTTCCTCCAAAAGGTTTACTACCTGTGGAGAGTAAACAAATATTTATTTGAAACTGTATAATCTTATTTATGAATTTATAATTTAATAGCTGTACCTGCCCGCTTTGCCAGTCATTATATTGTGTTTGAGTATATAATCGAAATATGCAGCAAGCTTTCAGTTTACACTGTATCCAATTTATATCAATTTTAAAGAAGCTGATGGTATGTATAATTTACTACTGTACTCAATTATTTTTAATTTTAAAAGTTTAGCCTACCACAATTATTAATTTAATTCAATTTGTTTTTATTTAACAAATTTTCTGTTAGTAAAAATAATCAAACAATAAATAGAGCTCCATAAGAATACCATGGGAATTTTGGAGGTTAGTGGGATGGAGTCCTGAGGTCGGAGAGGAAAATCCATTCTTAGTGAGCCTATAGGGGCCAATGGGGTCATCAGCATTGTACGTTATATGGTATTCCAATACTCTTTCATTTAATTGTGTGTTACTCGTCACTACTACCACTATATTTAAACAACAACTTTTTATGTCAGTCCCTAAATCATGTTTACATTGTTAACTGTGCTATTTACATAGTTTTGTCTTTGTGTTTAGTTTGCATATTTGATTATTTTCCAAGGTTTTGTTATTTTCTGCATGTTTAGTATGACAATATCTACACTGCTTGAAAATGTTGATGTTAAAGGTTTTACTTAAACTGAGAATACATGTCAATCGTTCCCAAACTGTAAATTTTCTTCATAGTGACAATTTTTCATAGTTGTTCAGAATCATCATTCCTACAAAAAACATGTAGATTTAGATCTTGATAATTGTTTTATTTTGGATAAAAGTGGTCTTTTCAAATGTACTAACAAGTAAGTAGGGGATAATATTTATTTATCTATATATATCTGTAGCTAAAAGCCATATATTCTGAAAGCCCACTTTAAAGTTATCAAACAACAAAAGTTTCAAGAGGATATGATTTATGGTTGCTAAAATATAACTGTTTCCCTAAAGATTTGCAAAAACCTTCAAACCTGGTATTCCTAGCTTACCTTACTTAAAAGTGTTGAGTAAGTATTGTTATATTTACTTCCAGTCATGGAGTACTGAACTGCTGTCCCAGTTTTGCTTGTAGTTCATAGATTAAAGTTCATAATGATATAGTTCTTTACTTTTTATATTTTGCTTTCTAAAATAATATAATATTTTATTGTTCCTTCTTGCGTTTACCGGAGTAAGGTGTCTAATAAAAGGGCATTCTAGGGAGAATTAAATTTATTTTTTATTCTTCAGATTCGATTACCAAGATATGTGTAAATGTGTGTGACAAATATTAAACAAAATACATTTTTTTTTCTTTCTAAAAAGTGATTATAAAAAAAACATTGTACTGAAACTTCAGTAGTGTATCAATATTAATGTTGTAATAAAGTTCTATTTATTAAAATAAAACATAATTAGCTTAATTAATAAAATTTATTCCATTATTTACCTCTTTTTGGAGGTCTTGAAATGCAGCAACAATACTTTTTATTTCTGGTTCAGCAGCACTAGCCTCTAATTTTAACTTTTCTTCAGATTGAATTTCTAACCAAGTTTTTCTTGTAAATAATGCTGAAAATTATTTTACAAATATCTTTTAAAATATTAAAAACATAGTTAGAAACAATGCTATAGTAAATAAGCCCATAACACTAAGAAAGAATATAGTCTTACAGGGAACAAGTTCGTTTGACCCATAATCTTGGCAACCTTTGGTGTTGTATGCTCTATGATTTACTAAAATGTGCAAATAAATAAATTTTATAGTTACTAATCAAAATTTGCCTTAACATGATTTCATATTAAATTCTGTTAGGTCGTTTACACAAGTAAAAATAAATCTGACAAATATATAAATATCATTAAATTTTTTTTAAAGATTCTCTTTCAAAAATATTAAGCTATTTATTGTACTACAGCCCCTAATTAAAAAGTATCCTGAAAATAAATGTAAAAATCTGTTTTATTACTGGCTTTTAAATAACCTTTTTTATTTCCTCCAAGAGTTTAACTCAGTACTTCAAGCAGATAGTTTTTTTATTACTCACTTCTTCAGTACATATTTAAATATAATAATAATAATCTTTATTTTCTAAAATGTACATACAAATTCAATAAGTCATCTACATTGAGATTAGAATACAATAATAAAACAAAGAAAATTTCTTATTTGAATTCCTAATATATGCAGCAAGTTCACAGCTTATAAAAAGGAATAAAGTTCTTTTCATTTGTCAGGCCGACAAAAGAGCCTATCTATTATTAAACATAAATTAAGAAGGTAAAACAGAAAAAATCATACAAATTCTGTTCATTTTATATATACAATGTTTTTCAAACGCTTGCTGTTAACAATAATTTAGAAAATAATAGGGCCTCTAAGGCAATGCCTGAGTAGAGGTTCCTTCACTACATATAACACTTTTTTGCGTTCAGATTTTGACTAATAATTCATATTTACATAAAAATGATTTAAGATCCAAAATAATATCCAGAATTTTACTGAAATACAAGTAAATAAATGTTACCATACATTATAAATTATAACAATAATATAGGCCTATAGAAAATTAAAAGGTAAAAACAAAATTTTTTTCTTTGGTAATTAAATTGAATGACAAAAATTATGTACAAAATTACTCTTTACACTAATAATATTTAGCACTTAATTAGGTATCTATTTTTATCAATAACTTAAAATCTTGATAAGGACACATTGTCTTATTAATGAATAATACTTTTGCACAGTCTAATTTATTGAAAATATAAATTGAATAAACCAATAGGTCTATTTGAATGATATATAAATTATGTACCACAAATTAAAATTTAATCTGTATCTATTTATTAGTTTTACATAAGGCAACAACCCTGCATGCTTCGCATGCCAACTCTGCCACTCGCTGCACTCGGGACACTTCGGCCTTCGGCTTGTAACTTTTGACTAAAATATTAGTAGTTTCACCCAATGATATTACTAAGCCTTTTTAAAAAAATGTGTTCATTTTATTTGTTTTTGTTTAACAGCTGAAGATTCATTAAATAAATAAATAAACTGCATTAGTTTACCATTGAAACCTTCAAGTCCAGTGGGGCGGAGCCTTAAAGTTGGATGTGAATAAAACCATGAGTGGAGTGAATAAAAAGTAGTTACAACTCAAACTAGATTAGTTTCGAGCTGAAACTCGATCGAACAACAGTTAGTAAAACATACAATACAATTATTTTTTTTTATTAATTTCAAAACAGGGAATACAAGAACAGGAAGGATACAATTATTATTTATTTCAAAATTTCAATAATAACAATATTGTCCGTTTGCACTTCTTTATCGCAGTGAGTTTTGTTGAGCATGTCTAACTGTTTTTGTTCCTTTTCAATTTGTAATTGTTGTAGTTTTAATTGCTGCAAAAGCACAACTCTTTGAAGCTGAGATGTTGACATGTCCTTAGTGTCATCACTCTCATAGGTAGCTACTACCTTCATGCCTGGTCTTAAATAGCTTTGAGAAGTGCTGGTTTTCATTTTCATGTTAAGTGAAGTTGACGGGGAAGCTGTGGTGTTCCTTTCCGAGCTATTTTGATGCAGATCTTGGTTAATTTTGTATTGGTTCTCTTTATGTATTCCTAAAGCAATACTACTTTGAACTTTGGTAAAAAAAGGATTTACCTCGGCTCTCATCTTTGACAGTAACTGCTTCTCCTACTCTTTCAGTTTAATTTGTCTATTTCCCGTTGCCTTTGTATTAGTTTTTTGTTTTGACACAAGTCTTCATTTTTTGGAGTTTTATTGCGTAACATTTACTGCAATAACAAGACTGTAATCGATAACTAATTTATCCCAAGAAGACTTATTTTGGTAACAACTTTCGGCATTCTTGATTTTTCAAACAACACTGGGGTTCCAAAAGTAATTTTACAAGCAAAATTCTGTCACCACTTCTCTTCTTATATAATTCATTGTCCGATGATTCACAGGAAGACATGATTTAATAACAGTAAACCAATAAAACAACTCATCCACAAAAGTTTGTTAATATAAAACAAGCATGTGCTTGTGTGGGTGGCCACGGCAAAATGGAATGCGCCTGCCGCCTGGTTGGGGGAAGCGTGTGGTATGACTCATAAGTGAGGTTACTGCTACCACTTTGAGTTGCAAATAGAGGTAGCTGTATCGTCAAGAATTTCACTTCCAAGGTAGTTGTATCTACCTAGTTTTAGTTTCTGCTTATTCAGCTTTATTTGGCTGTGTAAAAATAAATAAATAATGGCTTAATGCAACACCCAAAATTGTCATTTTAAACAGTTTGTTCTAAATATGAAACGGCTTATTACCAACCGCCCACCCGTACACGTACAATGGTAATCACCCACCCATCTACCCTTACACGTACAGTGGTAATGACCCACCCGCCCACCCATACACATACAGTGGTTATAACCTACCCGCCCAACCATACACGTACAGTGGTAATGACCCAGCGGCCCACCCATACACGTACAGTGCTAATGACTCACCCGCCCACCCATACACGTATAGTGCTAATGGGTGCTCAACATGGATATAGGCAAGGTCTATTACGATGGAAAATCTATTAAAGATGATTAAATTATTATCACCTGTGTAGAAAAACCTTCATGCCCTTTGGTAGGAATGTTTGTAGTTTATACTTTTAACAAAAACTGGAAGAGAACTAAGATCATTAAGGTTCATAACAGAAAATTACTCTCTTTTATGTGGCAAATATAAAGACTATTGAATACTACCCAAATATTCAATCTTATTGCCCAAAATTATTCTATTGAATATAAAGCTTACCCACCCACCCTGACACTATTGACCCACCCACACGCCCATACACGTGATGTGGTATTGACCCACCCACTCGCACATACAGGTGCTGTAGTATTGAACCAACCACCCGCCCATACACGTGCTGTGGTATTGACCCAACCACCCTCCCATACACGTGCTGAGGTATTGACCCACCCACCCGCTCATACACGTGCTATGGTATTGACCCACCCACCTGCCTATACACGTGCTGTGGTATTGACGGGTGGTATTTATATGTGACCTTCAGTTAAAAATACAAATACTAAACATATAACTCATGACAGTCCTACCTGAAAGTTTTGAATCAGTCTTTTTAAAATAGGGTTCATTTTCAGGGCTCTCTATAGGTTTTCTCTCAAATCCTTCAACACTGGAAATATTACAACATTTTCAAAAAGATTATTCAATCACATACTATATTTACATTATCCCCTAATATACTTGATCACAAAGTGTATAATCTAATAATTCTTCTGATATTAAAATATTATTTTTATTTTTTCACTCCTAAGCTAAGTATTTTTCTTTTGAGTACTTGAATTCTAAACATATTCTTTATTCAGTACATTACAAATAATATCAGTACATTTCATGTCAAAATGTAAATTTAATAATACTGTACTGTACATATAAATAAACATACTTGGCAAATACACTTAAGTCTCATAGTATTTAGATTTCATTAAATTAATTTTTTTAGCCCTTCCGGGCTGAACCCGTTTTACTGTCTGGGGGAATTAAATAATGGTTGGGTAAAAAATTTGTTTCAACATTTTTCATTCTAATTTGTTGGAACCGATCTAATAACCTTAAAATAATATATTTTATATTCTAATAATTTTTTTAGTATTATATTTAATAAAATATTGGAGGATAACTACCTCAAACGCCCTGCCCAGGCAGATTATGAAAGTGAACATCTTATACACATAATTTTGCTAACTAAAGGTGTTATTGGTACTTTATTTGTATCTTGCTCTGAAAAAAACATATTTAGCCATTCAATTTTATTGTATGAAAAGTCAGGATTATCACGTGCAGCCATCTTTCATTACTAGATACACCAGACACAATGGAAAACCACTGGAATAATTACATAGGCGGGAAGCGTGGCAGCCAGTGCCGGATTAAGCACTAGGCAAACGAAACAGCCGCTTTGGGGCCTCGAGAGGCCTCAAAGGAAAAATATTTTTTTGATCAGAAGTAAATGGTTTTAACGTTGGTAAAATTAAAAATGTTGTAGGGACCTAGCCTAATTATAATATTATGTTAATCTCGACTCTCTTCGGTGTGTCAATCAACTGGTGTGTAAGTATCGTACTAGGTAAAGTACAGTGAAAGCAGAGTGGAGTGGAGCCAGTGAGTCTACGGGAGGGAGGGAGGTTGTAATGTAAACATAAATGACCTTGAGTGAGAGTTTAAGACTGAACTGATCTTTAATGCTGGCTCATGGCTGGCGGTTAATGATTTATTTTATTTGTAGGCTGCCAAATGTTAGTAAAATGTAACAACTATTGTAGTTTAACTCACCAAAGATAGGTCTACATAACCATAAAATATACAGGGTGTAGTCTGTTAGATCAAAACAAAAGGAAAATGAAGTAGGTACAACATTTTTCCTTGAAAACAAATAAAAAACTTTATTATAATTACTCTACTAGCCACTTTTTATCCCACAAATTATTTGTTTAATACATGTTACTTAACCGATTTGATTTAAACTTTGTTTATGTTTATATATATTGTAAATACAGGGTGTCTTAAAAGTCCCACCCCCCCCCCCTATTAACTTTCTTATGAATACAGGTAAAGTGATTTACTTCTGGGAATGTTTATATGACCAACTAAGGAGTTTTTTTATGTATGCAAATTTTTACACCCCCTCTCAAAAGGGGGTAGTTTGGGGGTAAGTCAAAATTTTTAAATAGAAACCCCTATCAAATGACACATCATTTTAAAGGTTATATTAAAAGAAGAAGAATGGTGGAAATTAGAGGTCTCTAACATTAGTCTATCAAATTTGGTGGCAGTTTAAAGTTGGAATTATTTCATAAAACCCCCGCAGCTTATGTTACATTTAAAATTGTTGTAAGGTACACAAAACATTCACCCACCAGTTAGTTTTGAAAACTGATGACACCTAATCGTAAAACAAGTTATTACAAGAATCAACAAACACCAAAAATCACAAATAACATAGCATTTATTTGGTTTTGGTTTATCTGACCAAAGTCCAGTAGGGCAACCTGGGAATACCAGTGGCTCCTTCCTTATCTCTTATTAGGTTACTAGTTAGTACGTGTAACACTTTCAGTTCAGTTACTGTGTTAAATTTCTTTTTATTCGTATTTAATAAAAATGGCTCGGTCAAATGAAGATAAAGTAGAGATGATATTGTTCTATGGGGAAGCTAGGAGAAATGTTCATGAAGCAGTTCGTTTATTTAATGCTGCCTATCCGGATAGACCAGTAGACAGGGCATACATTAGACGTTTAGTAAACAAATTCTCAACAAACTTTAGTGTCAAAGATGCACCACGATCAGGGCGCCCTGCCATTGCGACAGAAGAGATCCAAATACAAGTTTTAGCAAATTATGCTGCAAACCCACATGAATCTCTGCGGTCCACTGCCCTTGATGTTGGAATTTCAAAAGATACTGTTCACAAAGTGTTAAAGCGTCACAAGTTCCACCCGTACAAAGTACAGTTAAATCAAGAATTAAATGAAGACGACCCTGACCGAAGACTTCAGTTTTGTGAGCAAATGTTGCAGAAGATTGAAGAGAATAATAATTTAATATCACAGATATGTTTTAGTGATGAAGCATCATTCTCTTTGCATGGGACAGTCAATCGGCACAACTGCCGTTATTGGGCTAACAGTAACCCCCACTGGATGGTTGAAGCCCATACGCAACAGCCACAAAAATTAAATGTATGGGCTGGAATTTTGGGAAACTCTGTTATTGGGCCATTCTTTATTGATTTAACTGGCGTTAAATACTTGGACATGTTACGGAACGGCATTGTCCCAGCAATAAATGAGGTAGTACAAGGTACTTATGAGCCTGTATTTCAGCAAGATGGTGCTCCTCCACATGAATGAATAAATGAATTTATTCCATCATAATCAGTACAAAGTTATAATAATAAAACAACCCGGAATTGACTGACCACTTTTACGAGTAGTGTGGTCAGTATAGGCAACAAAATACAACAGGTTTCTTGTCAGAGTCCAGATTATAGTAGCATGTTGTTATCAGCCGGGCTGCTCTCCGTGGCGTCTACACCTAACACTGATAAGGCACATAACAGGACCTGCTATGCAAGACCGTACCTTCACTGCAATTCACAACTGATGCACTTCACTACAATACTAATAAACACTAATAAACACAAACAATTCACTTCAGCCTAGTATAAAAATATTTACAATTTCTTATTTCAATTATTACAATATTTTACCAAAAAAATAAAACCAAAATACATAATACCATTACAATACAACTATAAAACACAAATAAACAGAGAACACATCTTCATTTTTAACTGTAGAATAAGTTACAATTTTCATTTAGTAATAGAAAAGCTTTTAAATTACTACAAAATTTTCTAACGTTAACTGAAATTTTAATTTCAAAAGGCAACTTGTTGAAACATTTTGGACCATTATACAGAAATGAATGCTTCAATACGGACTTGTTAATCTTAGGAGTTCTAAAAATTCTTCGGACTATGCTTCTGGTACCGTAATTTAGGTCCGTTGTACCCAAATTACCACTTTTAGTGTAAAAAAGTCTGAGGACTTAAAAAACAAACAAATGTTGTAATGGTAATATTTTCAATTGAACGAAAATCGGAAATGAGCTGTCTCGTATTCTCTTGTGTGTAATTATTCTCATAAAATGATTCTGCACCACTCTTAATCTCTCTATTAAATATTTAAAAGTCCCACCCCAGCACACAACTCCATACTGAAGTCTTGAATTTACTAGAGCAAAGTACAGAGTTCTTAACAAACTTTCATCACAGAAATTTCGCAAAAAATAAAATTTTCTCGTAATCGCTTTAAGTTTGTTTTTGCAGTACAGTTATGTGCTTCTCCCATGACAATTTTGAATCAAAAATTACTCCAAGATATTTGAAATTTTCTTCTTTTGTTATATATTTACAATTACATAGATCTTCCATATTTTTCGCACAGTTAATCTCATGAAATTTAAAGTCGCGGTTAAAGCCAAAATCTTTAAAATCAAAATTCACATACTTCGTTTTATCAACATTAACTGACATTTTGTTCAATTCACGCCATCGTTTCAAAATAAAAAGATCTTGATCAATTTGGTTCCAAATGGTTTGTGCATGTGTTTGGGAATAGAAAAAAGCTATGTCATCAGCGAAAGCACTTGCCTTCCCATTAAAATTCTGCTCTAATAAATCATTAATAAAATCAGAAACAGAGTAGCAGAGATGACACTGCCCTGCGGCACACCTGTTGTGACTGGCAGCGGTGCGCTGACAGATTGTCCAACTCGCACTCGCTGTTCCCGCCCAGTGAGGAAGCTACGGAACCAGCTCAAGGCTACGCCCCGCAACGTCCCACCGCCTCCAGTTTTAGTAATAGAATTTTGTGATCTACCAAATCAAACGCCTTTTTAAAGTCTATAAATAGACCTGTAGATTTTTTACCGTCATTTAAGCTGGAATATATCATATCTGTAACATTAATAAGGGCATCCTCAGTTGATCTACCCTCCCTGAAGCCATACTGATTCATACTAAAAAAACTGTATACTATTTAAATAACCGAGTAATCTTATTTTCATTAATTTCTCAAATATTTTGGAAAATACTGAGAGCAAACTAATAGGGCGGAGATTGTCCAATTTTATAGATGTATTCTTTTTGTAAATTGCACAACTACACTTGATTTTAATTGTTTTGGAAATTCACCTGTAGAGAAGCTTAAATTTATAAGCTTAGCAAGAACAGGAGATATTACGTGAGCAATGTGTTTGATCAACTGCTACACTAACGTTATCAAAACCTGATGACTTTTTATTTTTTAAATTTTTAATGATTGTTAATACTTCATTTTCGTTCGTTGGAAGGATAAAAAAGGAAGACAGCCTTGGTGTTAAATTTAGTTCATTGACTGCATTTGACGATTGGCTAGACTGTACTTCGATAAGGTAATTGTTAATTGTGTCGGCTACTGCATACGAATCAGATAAGATCACTCCGTTATCTAATTCTATTTTGTCAACAGATTTCTTAGAATTTGACCCACTCAGATTATTTACAATTTTCCATTGAAGAGATGAATCTCCTTTTGCTTCATTAATTTTTTTAGAATAATAATTATTTTTCGTCTCGCTAATTTCTATTTTTAATCTACTACAGTATCTATTGTAAAATTCAGAAAAGCTTCTATCATACGGTCTATTTTTATAAATTTTATACAATTTGTGTTTTCTTTTTATTTTATCTAGTAACTTGGTGTTAATCCAAGGACTGATTAACCTAGCTTTCTGAAGTTTACAAAACCTCAAATTTTGACATTTTTTGCTATTATCAATTATATTACTTAATATACTCAAAAAAATAACTGAAATTTGTACTAACATTATCTGATGCATACATACACTCCAATTTACAGAACTTATTTTTAACATCACCTTTTCAAAATCAACAATGGCAGCAACACTAGTTTTGTTCTGGATATTGCAATTATTACTAGACTGATTTTGTAATTGGTTAAAATCTATTCTTAAGCCTAACATACAATGATCTGTCAAACCTATGTCGAAAACTGCACTCTTAAAATATGGAAGTATTACGGTGCCTAATAAAAATGTGATCTATACAAGTTTGGGAATTAGTAGTTATTCTAGTTGGGGAGTCTATAAACTGAACAAAACCATTACTGTTTAACATACTTAAATAACTATGTGAACTTGGCGTATTGTCCAGGGCCGCCCAGAGACTTTTGGTGGCCCCGGGGCAAAGTTTACCATGTGGCCCCTTCCTTCACTTCAAAATAAATTTAATTACTCTGATTGTCAAATATGCTATAATTGATATTTTACTTTTAGCACATTCTACGATATTCTTACCATCTCTTTCATTAGATTAATTACTATTGTAATCAAAATTCTTGTTCATGGATGTTTTTCAGGGCTAGCTGCGAAGCTCCGGTAAAAGTTATTCTCTGAATTATCATATACTTTTTAAACATTTCCTTAAGTATTTACCGCTACAATAACATCAATCTCTTATAACAAAAACTGCTATTATTAATATTAAATCAATAATAACGAACCAAGCAATGCCACAGTCAGTTGCATAGTTGGGCGCAGCAGCTCTTCGATTGCCAGTTGAGGAGCCATCTTCGCCAATGATATTAGCTGTGAGTGAGGAAGGGAGTGGCCAATAAATTTGTATAGGCCACTTGGCTTTGCTAGCTAAAGAGCAAGAGGTCCGAATGTTCACGAAGTAAAATATTTGGCGAGCGCGAACATCTAGTGCTTTAAAAAACAGTTAACTGAGAGTTGAGGTTATGTATTGTTTTCAAAACAGGTTGTAGACCACTGGGTACGTAGCTTATTGATGTTGGACATTAAAAACATCTAGTTTATATTCGTGATTTTAGTTTGTCTTTGTGCTAAACTTTAAAACTATTCAATTTTTATTTCACAGGAATAAAGGGCAATTTTGTACCAACTCAATTTTACTCAGCATAAAACATAGTAAATTTATGTCTGTCAAATTGGATACTATATCATTGATGTACATCACAGTGTACACGTCCGTACAGTGAACGAACAGTGGTATTGGACACACGTACACACCATTCAACGAACAGTGGGTTTTGACCCTCCCGCTCAACAATACACGTACAGTGGTTCAATCTCAGTTAATTTCACTTATCACGCAACAAACATAAAATAAATACTGTATTAATCGACTTTCAAAAATATAAATGGCTTACTCGTTCGTCCAGTTACAGTAAAAAATTATGAAAACTATTTTGATTGGTACCTAGATTTGTTATGTTAACATTAATCAATTATGCTAATTTGTTTGGGAACAACTTGTACGTGGGCATAATTGGTTTTTAATCAAGAGCTACCTTACTGAATATGTAAGAATACACCCCTGTTCCTGTTACAGTTTCAGGGTAAATTAAACCAGACAATAAAAGAGTTTACAACAAGTTAAATGTCACAAAATAAATATTATTCAAAAGGAGTTGAACAAAACTGAACAATGATGAAGCTGTTTTATCTATTAACGGTGTACTTAAGAGCTCCCTCTTTTCATTAGGACCTATGTCATAATATATTGGTAAAATGTCTTTACGAACATTCATGTCATAGTAACTAGTAAATTAAAATGTCAAAGGAAACATTACATAGAGAAAAAGGAAAAAATTGCATTTACAGTAAACTCTGGTTAACCGGTCTAAAATATGATGAAGATGAATCCGGATAGTACAGAACGTAACAAATTATAATTTTTAGACAAGATTATGCCACGCAATTCCTCCCGCGATAGCGTGGGGAAAGTTAATTTTAATGCTTTCAACACCAAAATTGTTCCCACTTTCCGGAAAGGAAAAAGCGGGTGATGTTTAGGGCATTTTTTTCCCAGATTTAAATCCCTAGAAATCACTGTAATTTAGGGGTTTTCCCCCAAAAAATTGTTTTCTTTTTTTTTTTTTAAAACTGTAAAAAATAAAAAATTTATTTTGCGTAAATTAAAAATACTTTATTGAAAAAATTTATAGTCTATTTTTTTTTGGGATTTCAAAAAAAGGGTTACCAAAAATTTTACCCAGGTCAAAAACTTTAGCTTTTTTTTCCCCTCAAAAAAAATTTAAAGGGAAAATAAATTTTCAAAAAAAAAAATTAAATTAATTGATAATTATAGTATTTTAAAGGAAATCCAAAAAAAACGAAAATTACATTACAGAAAAAACACCTTTTAAAATAAACAATAAAAAAAAATTTTTTTTAAATGGACGACGGGTAAAAAAACAAAAACAAAATGATTGATGATGTCCCCGATCTACCCTTCATGACAATTAATTGAACTCTTCCAGCCACGTTGTTACAACATTGTATATTTTGCCTGCGGTTTTTTTGGGTGAAAAACCACAGTTACTACTGAAATACGACTACTATTTCTTAAATTTAGTGCATATATTGAAAAAAAAATTAGCTGATCAGTGCCGGGAAAAGAGTGCAACGTTACCTACGTGGCGAAACGGAGTTGCCGCCCGCCCACCTACCAGCTTGAGAAACCAAGTTTGTAAGACCCTTTTCTCATAAAGACTTTTTCGACCTTTTTAAAATGACAGATTTAAAATGTTTTTACTGTAATTTTGTTTGCTTATTTAATTGTGTTGTTCTTAGGCTTCCACTTTTTTTATTAATATTTATTTATTTGCATACTTTAGGCCGCAGGTTACTGATCACCTCGTTTTCACATTATATGGATCTTATTATTTTGCTACGATGAGTGAAGGGATTTTCGAAGCACTAAATCAAGATTACTTATCTACATAAACAGAAATTGTGAAAAAAATACAAAATAAGGATAAATGCTTGATCAACAAACCACTACAAATACAAATCAATTCGCAATGCTGTATTATCTTAAGTTTATAATAGTAATATATCATAACTAATCGGTTTTGACAGGATAATAACGTGACAAGCAAGTGATTTTCCTGCCACTAAAAGCCAAGATAGAGATGAATTTAGCAACAAGTATAAACAATTTTGTTTGAAGTAGTATAACTTTTAAAATTAAAGTTAAAAAATAAAACATACAGAAACGTTCTTGTTCCACCTTGTATTAAACACGTCCAAAAACGAGTTTTGAGTAATGCAAATGTAAAGTTAGTGGGTCTGTTGACATGTTTTTATATAAATAGTCGTACGAAACAGGACATCTCCATAGAGCTGGCCCACTGTCCACACCACTCAAGTATATTTATATGTTCGCAAACTGGAATTTATATTTTGGAGTGTTCACAAGCTGCATGCCTTTACATTTGTTCGCAAACAAGACAACTGGCGAGGGGTACATACAGTTGCAATCACACACTAACCAGAGCGTATGCTGTCACACCACTATCGACCGCTGACAAACTTCAAATACCAGTGTACAACTTGCTCCAAAAGGCTCCCTGGTTGCTATAAAACCAATGTTTTAGTTTTAAACGTTTTAAAACTAAAACTGGAAGACTATCTGCCTAATATCACTTTTGATATTTTTGATACAGGCCTGAATCATTTCTTATCTAGTAGATTATTAAGTATTTTCTTTTTCGTTGCATGAAATGTGGCCCCCCCCTGTGAACTAAGTCTGTGTGGCCCCGGGGCAATTTGCCCCCTTTGCCCCCCCCTCTGGGCGGCCCTGGTATTGTCAATTATATTAATGTTAACATCTCCAATAAGGATAGTACTGTTAGGAATGGATTCTAACTTATTACCTAATTCCACAACAAAATCATTTTCAGAATAACTGTGCAATCTATAAATACAAAAGATATTAAAAAACAATTCCTGATATTTGATTTTTAAAAGTAAAGTATCAGCTGTGGTACAATTTAAATTTAAATTTAACCCCAGAAAATATCGGTTTAAAACAAAAACAAAAAATTTTCCTCCGATCAAAAAAGTTATTATTACAGCCAGGGGAAAAACCCATTGTCCCCCGGAATGTTAAAAAGGGTTAAAACTTCGTAAACTGCCAACCCCATTTTTTTTCCGTTCATGATTATAAAACTTATCCGATGTTTGATTTGATTTAAAACCAGAAAAAAAACTAAAAAAAATTTTGTCGAAAACCCTTTCTTATGTTCGCATAGTTTAAAATTTTGGTTTTAAATTTTTCTGTGAAAAAAAAAAAAACTAGGGGAAATCTATCTGATCTGGTTTGTTGTTGTTTCCCATATAATTATAGTGGGAAAATTTTAAATTTATAAAAAACTTCCTAAGGCCTTTTTTAAGATGTAAACTTAAGGTCTAACTGAAAAACTTACAGGTCCTAACGATTTTTTCCCATGTCCTCATAAGGGGTTGATCTTTTTCCTGGCTGACCCCCCGGCTTTCCTGGCGTAAAATTTTCCGTCCCCCCCACCAGACAAATTTTGTAGTCGGTCTCTTCCCTTCGCTTGAGCTTGGACAGGAACTGCTTTTTTTCCCGGCGAGAGTTTGGTCTTTGCCCAAAACACACGTTGAAGCGGGGAATGCGGTTTGGGATATCTCGACTTTCAGATTCTTTCTTCTCCCGGGAACTTTGTATCCACGCTCCTTGATCCCCCCTGGCCTTTAAATTGACGAAAACCCAAGGTTTCCCCCCGGAAACTTTTTTCTGTATGACGGTAAAAGGTTTGTAAAAGCGGCGATTTTCCGTCTTCTTCACCTCCACCCAAGGGCCCTCCCACATCCCGCCCAACACGCCCGTGAATGTTCTCCCCCTCTCGACTGGGTAAAAACCCGTTTGGATTTCAATGTTATTACCCTCGGGTATTGTTCCAATTTCCCCGCATCCTCTCTGTAGCCCCACAACTTCTTTGGGTTTAAAGGCCTGGTTACTGCCTTCAGCCCTGTTTCTCACTCTGTACTTTTTGGAAAAGTTTTTTTCTTAATTCCTCCATCAAAAACGTTAGAGGGGGGCCAACATTTTGGGAAACATACTGCACAGAAGTTAAAAGAACGGCTATTTGGGCCTTAAAAGAAAAACTTTTCACTAAACACGCCCTTTTTTAACCCTTTTCCAATTCCCTTGACAAGGAAGTCCTTGTGATGGGATCAGCGGTTGCCCACTTTTCAAACTTCACACTTCCATTTTAGATGTTTCCCCCTACATGAAACACACTCCAGCCTTTGTAAAACGCTTTTTTTTTTCCCTTTCCCCGCTTTCTTTTTTAAAACAGGGGAAGATAAAAAACAAATTTCCCACATCCCAGTGAAACTTTTTTTGTTTTGTTTAGTATCACTACATTCTTTTCCCCCGCAGCCCGCCACAAAGTCCCTTTTTAAAAACAATAAATTAAAAAAAACCCCAACTATTCGAAAAACTAAAAAAAGCACAGGGGTAAAAAACCCGGGGAGCACGGGGTGGTAAAACCTTGAGTAGAAACGACCCACTGCACGGCGAGCTTTTTGTGGGCCCGGGGGGTGTGGGGCTGGACAAGCCCCTTTCCCAATATGCTTGCCCGGGAAACTTTCCCTAGACCAAACTTTTTCCCAAATAGATGGTTTAGGTCGACGTGGCACGGGTTTGTGGCCGGCACGTTCACCGGGACCTTTCACCTCGGGATTTTTTTTTTTGGGTTTTCCTAAAAAGTAAAGTTTATGACACAAACCCCGAAAACCTCGATAAATTTAAAAAAAAAAAAGGAAAAGAATCGAAGAGGCCTGCCCCCTTTTATCACCCCTCAAATTTTAAAAAAATTTTTGGAGACGTGGTTTTCAACCCAAAGGCTTTTTTACTGTCAAAAAAGTTCTTGGCAGCCTTTTTCGAGCATATCTTTGAGTAAAAATTGGGGTGAGGTTCAGCATTTTGACCATTTTTCCCTTCTAAATTACTTTGGGGGTTTTATAAAAAAATTCCAACTTTTAAAAATGCCCCCAAATTTGATAGACTAATGTTAGAGAAACCTTTTAGTTTCCCCCATTCCCTTTTTTTTTTTAATATTTAAACCTTTTAAAAAAAATTTTGTCATTTGATAAAGGGGGTTTTTATTTAAAAATTTTGACTTAAACCCCCAAACAACCCCCCCTTTTTAGAGGGGGTTTAAAAAAATTTTTCAAAACATAAAAAAAACTCCTTAGTTGGGCATAAAAACAATTTTCCCCAAAATAAAAACACTTTTTTCTTTTATTCAAAAGAAAGTTAATAGGGGGGGGTGGAATTTTAAGGAACACCCTGTATACAGTTTGTATAAAAAAAAATCAAACCGTCATCCTGATACAATTTCTTTTTCAAAATGATTTTTTTATTTTTGTGCATTTTTAAGGGGATTTTAAATTTGTTTGCTAGGGGGGTAATGTTGTTTGCGTCCCCAGCAAAAATTTTTAAAAAAATGAAGTATCCTCTGGGTATTCCTAAACAACCAACAAACCCGGGACTTTGGGCTGTCAGAAATTTTTGATCTCCTGCCTAAAACAGCACTAAAAAAATAAAAAAGGCCTTTTTTTAGGACCCAAAATAAAATTTCAAAAAAATAGGTTCCCCCGTTAAATTTTGTCCATTTTAACACCAAAAGGGCAAGGCAAAGGGGTGGTGCATCAGTTGGATCTTTCTAAGAAAAATTTGATGAAATTGGAGTAGTTTTTAAATTTCTTTTTGACAAATGTACCCTAATTTTATAGCAAAAATTTTAAATTTTAGTATTACTGATGATACAAACTAATTTTACATTCAGTGATGGATTAAAGTAAAATATAGTAGAATTTTAAAATTTCAGCCAAAATTTTGAGGGGGGGAATTCATTCATTTTTCAGAGTCACGCAATTTATTCAAAAACAAACAAATTTTACTACACAATAAACAATCATAAAACCCCGAAATTTTCCCAAACCAATTTTGCAAATTAAGGGGTTTTGCTATAAAAATTAAAAACCCCCAGAATTTAAAAAAGCGAGAGCCACTAAATAGGGCCCTTTTTCCCCAGGGGCTTTAAATTTTTTTTTTTAAATTATGTTCCCTTTTTTAAAATAATCGGGGAAAATGTTTTTAAAAATTGAAACCCCCCCTGCTAGAGACGGGGTTTTCATTCCATGGCCCCGCTTTTAACGGGGGACGGCCATTTTAAACTGTGAATACTTCTTTTTTCGTGGGAGAATGCCTAAAATCGCGTTAATTTATATTTTAAAACTACAATAGAGTGGGGTTTAAAAAAAATGTAAAATGCAAGGGAGCTTTTTTCCCAAAACCCAATTTTCCCCGAAAGGGTTGTTTGGGATTTACTTCTAACTTTTAGTTTGGAAAATTTTTTCGGATTGCTCTTTTTTTTTAGCCCAAAAAAATCTTTCAAGTTTTTTCCAAGGGAAAAACTAAACCCCCCAGTTTACTCGTAATAAGTGAGGGTAAATGAGGGGCCAAAATTTGGGCCCTTTAAATGTACCTTAACAGTGCAAAAAATTTTGGGAAATTTGGGCTCAAACAAATATTTCTAGAGGGGAATTTTTGCACAAAACCCCTGGAAAAGGGCACTGAAATTTTTATTTTCTTCAACGGGCACAAAGGGGGAAAACTTCAGTAAAAATGTTTCAATAACCACGTTGGAACGCCATCGATAAATTTGGTGGAAGATTTTTAATCACCCAGCCACTTCCGTTCACCCTCATGTACTTCCCAAAACCCCCCTCTCTTTGGGGAGTGTCCACGGGTTTCAAATTTTCTATTTTGGGGTTTATCGGGCAACAGTTCAAAAAAGTTATTAAATTCCGTTGCTACTGATTTTTTGGGTCCATAGACATTCCCCTTAATTGTAACTGGATTGGGTTTTTTTAAAGACCCGTTTTTTGTGTTATTTTATTTTTATTTTTTATTTTTTTTCGTAAGACCCGATCGTCAAAAATATGGGCGAATATGCATTTCGAATGAGTGTCTGAGAGTATATGAGCGAATGTTGTCCCTTGTTTTCAAAAATAAGGCCGACTAAATTTCCCTTTGGGAAAATGTCATTAAAATTTAAAAGCCCCAAAGACAAAAAGAAAAAGCCGGTGGGTTTTCAGCTGTTTCCCTTTTTCAAAAATTTTAATTTACTCATTATTGGGATCGAAATTTACAAACCCTTTTGCACAAAAAAAGCGGGATTAAACCCAAATACCCCTAAAACCAAAATTTTTTTAAACCCCAAACAGCCCTTTTGGAAAAAATTTTGCACCATCAAATTTTTCGGTTGGGGCTTTTAGGAAATTTGGGGAGCCCCTTTTAAACCCTTGGGTTTATGTTTTTTTTTATTTTTTTGTAAAATTGTTTAAAAAAAAGGTTGTCCCATTTTTTACTAAGACCCAAGTAAAGATTGACTTTCCCCTTAAATAAAAATACCACGTGTTATCCAAGTATTCCCTTCCCTTTTTCTTTTAAAAACCCTTTTTTACTTAGTGGGGAACCGGGGGAAATTTATATGGAAGTTCAAAAAATTTGTTGAACACATTATTTTTTTTTTATCTGTTGCTAGTAAAAATTTTTCTATAAAACTCTAGGGCTTTCTTTCTTTAAAACCCCCCGACCTGGCAAAATGCGCTTTTGCACACGTTTTTTTGTGTGGGGAAATGGCAGAGTGCCTTTTTCGCCTGGTTTTACAAAGGGCCCCATAAACTGTCTTTATAGTAAGTTAAATTTAAACACGTACTGAAAAAGTTTTTTTGCCTAAAGGATTCTACTTTTGTGGCCCGGGTTCCAAACGATATGCATCGATATTAATTTCAGCGTTTTTTTTTGGGGGGACGTCATGTGATTGAAACCCAATTTTTTTCCCCCCCCGTTCCCCCCCCCTTTCCCAAAATTTATCATTACATGAGGAACTCCTTAGCCCTACATAAAGGACACCCAAAGTAAGCTTCAACAAAAAATTTTTTTAATTTATACTCTTTTTTTTTACCTAAATTTTTGGGAAAAGTATGAACCTGTATGAAAAAATTTTTTTTTAGGGAAATTAATTGGGAAAATAACAGTATCCGCGGTAAACGAAATTTTGATTTTTGTACTGTTTTTCATTTATAAAAATTTTCCAAAAATTTTTTTTTACCTATAAAAATATTAAATTTTAAATGTTTTATTTTTCTGAAAAATAGATAAAATTTAGAAAATTTTGGCTATCTCACCCTTTCCCCAATTTTTTATGCCCAATGTTTCCTAGGGGTACTCCCCCCCCCCCTTTTTCATGTTTTTAAAAAATAAAAAAATTTTTTAAAAGTAAAAGCACAAAAAAAACTAAAAAAAAAATTTTTGTTTTTTTTATAAATATTTTTATAGTCCCAAATTTTATTGTGATCATTTTGAAAACCAAAAAATAAGTATATTTACAGTTTTATAACCCATTTTTTTTTTGAATTTATTTTTAAAAAAAAAAAAAACTTACCCACAGGCCTAAAATTTACCCCCCAAATACAGACAAAATCAACTGCCAGGTCGAGGGTTAAGTCGGGGATTTTCAAAAAAATTCCAAAATTAAGTGGCTTTAAAGGGAAATTTTTTTAATTGGGAAAAAGGGGGTCTTTTGCAGAGAGGGATCCCAGGGTATAATTTTCACTTTAAAAAGACACAATTTGAAGACAAAAAATAAATGCCCAAAAAGGAATATTCGGGTACAGACTTGTTGTTGTTTTATTTCATTGGGCATGGGGTTTTATGGTTTAAAGCAATTACCCTAAAGAATGATACGGAAAATGTGTCAATTACCCATAAGATTTTTGATGGTGACATCTTTGTCTTGGCAAAATTTTTTTCCCAAATGTCAGAAATTTTACAATTTGTTTAACTTTTAAAGCCTCCCCAACAACTAGTGGCCTGACGATTTGGGGTTTTGCCCCAAGGGCATGAACACCTTGTCATTTCTCAAACAACTTTCCCCCAAAAGCCAAAGGGGGGTTTCAACCCAATTTAAGAAAATCGCAGAAAGCTTTTACGGGCTAAATGACAACCCTTTTTTTTGATCTTTGATGCTAAAAATTCGAAAAAAATTTTTTTTCAGCTGGTTGGCGTCGAGGGTTTCTCCTCCGACTTAAAACTTTTGCTATGTGAACATCATCGACCCAAAAACCAATTTGGAAAGTTTTTTTGAAGCTTTTGCCTACTCTCAATGTTGGCTTGTAAAAGGGGTTTTTTATGAATCGAAATTCCCTAATTCGATCTTTTTTTAGGGCCTAGATGGGAATTTTTATAAAGCACAACTGGGGAGGCCTTTACCACCAGGGTTGATGGGTAGCATCAAAGGGTTTTTTCCCCCCCACAATAAGAAATTACGATCGTTTTTTCAAATTCGAAATGTCCAATTTTTTTTTTTTTTAAAACTTTCATAGTGAAAGGATACAAAAAAAGGGGCCCAGTAAGGAATCAGTTGGGAAACCCTTTTTTAAAGAGTTTATTGCTAACCCCAAAAAATTCAGCGCAGCTAATCTCCTGCTGTGTGCTGTTGGGCCCGTGCCAAGAGAGAAAATCGGTTTTTAAAAGTTGAAGGGTATAAACTTTACCCACAAAAGGGAAAAAAAGCGAGTGACTTTTTAAAGAAAACTTTTCTACTGGGAAAACTCCCCAAAACAAATAGAAGTGCTCAACCCGAAGGCTTCAATATAGCTAAAAAGAAAAGGGCAAATTATAAAGTCAGCTGCCACCCTCTGAACAAAAAAAGGGGTTTTTAAACTGAATGAAATTAAAAAGAGAAAAAATGTTCTTTTTGTGGGTTTGAAGGGGTTAGGTACCCTTAAAATTTTTTAAATGATTTGGTAAGGTTATTTGAAGTTTTTTCCCCCGGGGGGGGTGGTTAGGGTTTGTTCCCAGTTGTATATGGGTTGAGGGGTGTTGTGGGGGGCCCCATGAACCCCTTTTTTGCTTTGGGGGCCCCAAGGGCCATTTAATTTGGCTCGGTGGCAGCAAGCAGGCATGAAGGGGGGATGGAAAGCAGGGGATCAAAAAATGTTACAGACCGCTTAAAAAAAAATAATGGGGGGACAATCTAGTTTTTCCGCCCCCCAGAGAAAATTAATCTTGCCGGAAATTTTTTTGTCAAACCCCCGAGGGAAAGGGTTTAAAATTAAGAGTAAAATAAGCCAATTTTTATGTTAAAATTAAAATTTTTGAATTAACCTTTACCACAAACAAAAAACATCCCCAGGGTTTAAAACAGGGCACGCAACTGCCCTCCTTTACTGTTTCCTTCCACACACAAAATTTTGATGCTGGGAAAGTCGGGGCCCATTTTTATAAATTTGGGAACCTTCATTTAAATTTCGTAAGCAAAAAAATAAGAAAATAAGGAAAAGGGGTTTAGTGGGAAATTTTAATTCAAATGACAATTTAATGAATTGAAATTTAATTTTCCCCCATAAAGGGAAAAAAAATTTTTGTGTTTAAAAAACCAAAAACATCAGCTGTTGAAAAAAAAAAAATTACAAAAGATTTTTAAATTAAAAATTCTGCAAAATCTGGCTTCCAAACGGGGCCTGTTTGAGCGGGTTGGTTTTTTTTTTTGATTAACCCCCTTTTAAACTTAACGCCTTCCCTTTAAAAATTTTCCCCTTCCCACAAAGCAAAAAACCTTAAAAGAAATAAATCTTTTTTTAATTTTTTTTAAAATGGGGCAAATTTTTCTTCAAAATTCGGACCAGTGCTGGGAACCAAACTACTTGTTACAAAAAGTTGGGGAGAATTTTAGGCGATAGGTTTATGCTCGGGCCCCTAAAACCGGGCATGGCATCCCCTTTAATTTGGGTTTTCTCGACCCTTGGGACTACTAGAGAAGTCTAGGGTGGTTTCCCTGTTGGATGGTACCCAAGGCTTAGCTGTTGTGTAGAGAAGATAACTGATTTTTTAAGGGTTGGGCTTTACTGAAAATAGACCTTTACTTTTACATTTGGGTTTGGATTCCCAAAATAAAGCTGTAGGGTTTTTAGTGCCCTAGCTATTTGGGGTATCAATAAAAAAAACTCTTTTTTGAGGAACCTTTTGTTAGTAACAATGGGCTACACTTGTTTATCTAACTCATTTATTGCTCATATCTTTAATGCACATCTTAATAATGAAAGCGTTAAAAAGTTTGTTTTTTTCATTCAAAATCATTCCACTATTTACCGTTTTTGGAATGAAAGGTTTCCATTTGTATGTCACTGATGGTTTTAAATATTATTAAAAACTGAAAAGTAGTAAATATCTACGTTCAGTTGTTTTAAAAAAAAATTTTACAAAACTCCTGACATTTTGGGCAAAAATCCGAATAAAATTTTTTTAACAAATATTCTAACAGCTAAAAATGTAAAATTCTTGACAAAATTAAAAATGTTTTTGCCCACTGAAATTTTGTTTGCATTTATTTCTGTAAATTTTTTAATTTTTGCCATTTCCCTCACATTCCCCTCCGTCCAAAAGCTTTTAAAAATGAGTTTTCCCTTTATGAAATCCTCTAAAACTTGTTTAGGGCCCTTTAAAAAGACCCTCAGCAAGAGTCTGTACATGATGAACCCACAAAATTTTCAAGGGCTTCATTGGGCCTTGACCAAAAACAAAACATTACTCCCCTTTGTACAAGAAATATATATTGTTTTATCTCCCCTTTGAGAGGAAATTAAAATAGTTTTACCCACCCTTTTTAAGTTTTGTTTTTTTTAATGTCTTTTTTTTAAATACTCCATGTGAATATCCCTTTCCCTTTGAAACAAGTATTTATTTTGTTTTGTATAATTTTTGATCATCTAAGACACTTTTGAGGGCTATCAATCAAAAGATTTAAAAAAATCTAAAGGGAAAAGGGTTTAATTGGGGTTGAAAAGTATTTATTGTTTCATAAATTTAATTAAAATCTATAATTTTCCCTTTTTTTCTCTTAAAAGTAGGGTTTGTGACAACAACAAAACTTTTTTAAATTTTTGGGGCCTTTCAAGCAAGTCAATATTTTTTATTATTTCCCCCCCCCCCCTAAGGTTTTTCTACCCAAATAGTTCTGCCTTACCTTTGTTTGTACTCCCCTCAAATTTTTGTGCAAACTAATTTTTCCCTTTTTTTCCCCCAGAGGGTACAATGTTTGCGTGCCTCTTTATTTAAACGTAGCAGTCTTAACTCCATGATGGGGAACCCGGGGTGAGCCGGGAAAAAAAAAAAAGGTTCCATATTGTTTTTTTTTTCAAAATTATTTTAAAAACCCTCCCAAACCAAAAGAAATAATAAAGCTCCCGATAAATTTAATAAGATAAATTTTTTTATCTATGACCCCTTTGTATTAAATCTTTTATTTTTAAAATATGTCCAAAAAAACACAAAATTTATTATTGAGCTTAGAGCCCAATTTTCTTAAATTTTTGAACCCAAAAATTTGCTTTTTCCCAAATTTAAAAAAAAATAAAATTTAAAAAATATTGTGAAATAATTTAAAACTGTAAATAATCACTAAATATTCCCCTTTTTTTTTCGAAATTCTTTAAAAGGAAAATGAATTAGAAAAGAAAGGGGTTTATTTGGGAGGGGGAAATTTGCAAAATCAAGATTTGGAATGTTTTGGGAAATTTACCCTTTTTATGCCCCAGGGTTTTAAATAAGAAATAAATTCACTTTGAACATTTTTATTTTATTTTATAAAAAAAAAATTTTTGTCTTGAAAATAGGGTTTAATTTTCAGGAAAACATCCTTGATTTGCTTAAACAAAGGTTCAAAATTTTTTAAAATTTAACTGGGAAATAAAAGTAATTTTAGAAATACTTTGAAAGGTAAAAAAATTAAACATAAACCAGTATTGGGGGGAACAAAAATTTCAAATCAAAATAAAATTAAAGTACATAAACCTTGGGTTTCTTTTATATTTTATTAATTACATAAAATACATCAGTACATAAACCCTGAAAACTAAAAAATTTGTTTAATGAAATTTTTAAATTTTAAAATAAAAAAATACTTTTTCCCGACTCCCCTTCAGGATCCTAAATGAAACGCCGAGCAAGAAAGGGGACTGCCACAGGTCTGCCAAAAGGAACAAATTCACTGTATTTTCAGTCTCCAGTGACCCGGGGGGGGCTCTACATTCAAGTTGGGAAGTTCGAAAAATGACGATTTTCTTTCCCCGGGAAAGGGGTAACCAACCCCCGTTTTTCCTGGGGGAAAAAACTTTGTCTATCTCCATATCCAAAGAATAAAAACGTCATGGGTTTAAAAAAAGGGTTATTGGTTAAAAACGTGGGCAAAATTTCCCTGGATGATCTTTCCCGTCCCCCAAAAAACCCTGAAAAATTAAATTTCAACTTAGCGCTTAGTATGTGTTTTGATTAAATTTTTTATTTTTTTATTTTATTTTTTATCAAAAAAAAAACAAAATTTAAATTTTTAAAAAAAACAGATTTTTTTAACAAAAAAAAGAAATTTTTTTAAAACAAAACTAATTTATTGGAGAAATGGGACATTTAGTAAACTTTACCTTAAAAAGACAAAATCCGCAGAGTAGTAGGGGGAACAAATCCAAAAGAACCATTCCCGGAAGAAAGTGCCCCGTGGTACAGAAATTTGGGGAACTGTGATTCTTTTGGGATTTGTTTTTCCACTTTGGTGTTAGTGAACTTTCTTTTTAAGGTAAGGGTTTTTGATTTCTATCTCTAGAAATTTTCTAAAAAATTCCCGGCCTAGGGCCCTTTTTTCCAAAACCCCCAAATAAAACTTAAAAAAATATCTTTTCACAAATCAGCCGATAAAAACATCTTTTTCAGCCTAAAATTTTGAACTTAAAAAGAATAAAAATAAAAACAATAATTTAATAAGAATTGTTTGGCAAAATCTGTTTCTAAAAAAAAAGTAAGGGACCAATGGGCATTTCAAAAAAATTTAAAAATTTATTAAAAGGGCACATATTTTATCATGCGGGAATATGCCTTCAATTTTGAGTTTAAACTTTTTATTTTTTTCTTAAAACTTTATAAAATTAGGTACTTTAATTTTTAAAAAAAGTATTGAGGGCCCCCCCCAAAAGCTAATTTTTAAAAATTTTTTGGTGGTAAAATTTTTAAATTTTTTGGGAAAAAATTTTTTTAAGTAATATTCTGGCGTGTACTTGTAAAAATTTCAAATCTTTTTGAGGATTATGTCTTGCATTTTTTTCGTTTTAATTTTTAATTTAAAAATAACAAAAACAAAATTTCGCACTATGCCCGAAAACAAGTAAAGGGTGGGCAAGTGGGGTTCCCAAAAAAATGTAAACCCGTATAGGTTGGGTTTAATTTGGGTTTCCCCACCCCCTTTTAAAAAGTCCCTTTTAAGTCACCCCCCCCCTCAACAGTCAATAAATTTAAAAGCTAAGGGAAAAACCCCCCTCCAAAAATATATAAAAATAAAACTAAACAAAAAATGATTGCGGGTATTTTATGGTTTTATATGATTTTATTTTTAAGGGTTTTTTAATTTTTTTTCATATAAATAAATTAAAATGTAGAGCTATTATGAAGATTTTTTTTAGTACACCTTTTTTCAGAAAATTTTCTTCTACTTACACTTTTTTTTCTTTTAACAAATCCTATAAATCTGAAAGGGGAAAAACAATTTTAATTTTTTGCCATTTTTAAAAAAATTTTTAACCCCAAATTTTTTCCCCCTTTTTCCAAATTTTAAAATTTTCCCCCAAATAAAAATTGGGGGGAAAGTTGCCCCCTTTTTGATTGTTTATCCAGAAAAATTTTTATCCCCTTTTTAAATCTGATTTAATTTTATTAACCAAAATTGCCCTTTACAAAGTTTGTTTTAAACCAAACTTGGTCTTTCCCCCAAAAATTAAAAAGGGATTAAAATCCCTTTAAAAATTTTTGGAAAAGCTTCCTTTTTTAAAAAATTTCCCCAATTTTTTAAAAAACCTGAGTAACAAATATTTTGCCAAATTTTAAATTACGAGGCCGCCAGAATGGAGTGTTCCCCTTTGCTTGAAGGTGGACTCCCCAGTTATCTTCCTTTCCCTTTCAGAGCCAGAGTTCATCCAAAGAAAAAAGGTTCCCCATCTTTGGGAAAAGAGCCTAATTTTTTAAGGGATTCCATCCCTTTCGGCCCCAAAGCTAAGATCTGTTGGGGTTACAGTTTTCCCCTATCCAAAAACCCCTATCCCCCTTTTCAATGGGGGTTTTTGAAAACCGCCTAAAAAAAAACACCATTTTATTTTTCTGGAGGATTGATTGGGAAAAATTTTTAAAATCCCAAAATTTTTGTCAAAAGAGGGGAAGGGAAGGGGGAAATGAAATGAAAAAATGACCTTTTTTTTAAAACAGGCGGGAAAATTTTTTGGGAAATAAGAAAGGGTTTCCAATGGGTGGACAGAAAAGCCTGTAACAAACTTTTGAATATTATTGTGAAACAAATTTCTATTTTCAATGAGTATTTAGAATTTCTTGTTTGGTTTATAATAAAAAATCATACTTTTTTCCCCTTTTTTTGTAATTGTAAACTGATATAAATTTTTTTTGAAAATTTAAAATTTAATTTTATTCCCCTTTAAAAAAGGTAGCATAATCCCCAATAAAAACTGGGCCAAAAATTCTTTTTTTTTTCAAATAAAATTTGTAGACCCTTTTTTTTCTTCCCGTTTTTTTTCAAAATTTTCAATTTAATATTTTAGCAGGGGTTTTAAAATATTTAAGCTGGGATTGGCCAAAAAGGGCTTTTGGGGGAAAAAATAAAAAATCAAATTTAATAATTTGGGTTTAACCTAATTAATGGGTTTGATCCACATTATTTTTTATTTTTTTTTTTTCAAACAATTTCCCAAAATTACTTTTTTCTAAAAAAGCAGTTAAATAGCAAGGGTGAGAGCCCCCTCTCCTTAAACTAAAATTTCCCGGGTTTTTTAAAAATTTAAAAATTTGGTTTCCCAAAATTTTTCCCCAAGAGGTTTTCTTTTAAATTTTGTTTTAAACGTTTTTTCTTTTCAGTTTATAGAGTTTTTTAAGGGTTCCCAGAACTTTTTTCCTTTTTTAAAAATTTGGAAAAAGGGTGATTTAAAAGAGTCATATGCTTTTTGAAAAACGTAAATGACAAATAATAAATTTTTTTTTAGAACATTTTAAAGTTTTTGAAAATTTTTTCTGGCAACTTTTTTGGTTTAAATTTTTTTTTTGAAAATTTTTTTTAATGTGGGGGGTTTCAGGAGGGGGACAAAGGTAGTTGGAAAAATTTGCCATTAAATTTCGGGGAAAATTACCAAACACTTGACCTTGGTTTAAATTTTTGAATCAAGGGTTTTAATTTGGTTTTTTTCAGAAAAAATGGCAAATGTCCAACTACCCTTGTCTCCCTCGTCTGTTTGGTCAGGAAAGTTTGGGGAAAAAGGATTTTTTACTTTTTAAGACCCAAAAAATTTAAATTTTTTTTTAATTTTAACCAACCAATTCTCCTTGTTTTTTTTGATCCAAAATACGGGGCTTCCACATCCCTTGTGGCCCCGTATTCATCTTTAAAAGGGTGTTTTGAAGGTAACAACTGTTTCTTTTACCCCACAAAGGGTTTTAGCACCCTCCCGTGTTCCAGTCTGCTCTACTACATTTAGTTTTACAAGGCGGGTTTGGTCAAAATAAAACATATGATTTTTTAAGGAAAAAATTGTAATTAAATAATGTAAAAAAAAAAAATGGTTTCAGAATTCAAAAGGGTTTAAAAATTTTGTTTCACATATGGTTAATATTTTAACCCACTTTTGATAATAAATTGCTAAACTTAAAAATCTTCTTTAAAAATTTTTGTTTTGTTTTTTGTATATGGGTATTATAAAATACAAATTTTGTTTACAAATATTTTTCCCCAAAAAACTTCAGCAGGTTTAAAGTTAGAAATTAACTTGGTAAACCCAAAATTTAAAAATGGTTAAATCTAATAAAAAGGTTTTCCAAACATAAAATCCCAAAATTTTAAAATTAAAAATATAAAGAAAAAAAACTTATTATTAGACATAAAACCTTTGGGGTTTTTTTCAAACCCCCGTTCCATTTTTTTAAAGAAAACGACAAATGCATAATTTGCAGATCAGCAGAAAAAACCAAGTAATCAAAACCCTTTCTCGCTTACTCCAGAGTCATTGGGTCTTAATTTTAAAAACGTCCCTTTTTAAAAAGGGGGGGATTTTAAAAACCCCCCTTTGGGGGGGGCGCTGGAGGCCTATAGGGGGGGGGGTAAAGGGAAAACGAGAAGATTGGGGGGGTTTTTAAGGGTTTTTGGGGGGGGATGGCCCAATTTTAAAAAAATTTTTTGTTTTTAACGGGAAAATTCACCGCCCTTTACGCATAACGCTCTTTTTCCTCCTTGTAACGCCATCTAGGCCCAAAAACGTTTCAACAATTTCTTTGAAAAAAAAATTAATAAAATTTTAAAAATTATATATAACATTGTAAATAATGGGGGGAAATTTAAAAAAAAAAAAACAAAAAAAATTTTTCTTTAAAAGGGAAAAGTTTATAAATATTACATAAACTTCATAAATTTTTAAAAGGGGAAAAACATTTGGGAAGATATAATTTTAGCTAGGGAATTGTCAAATGGAAGGGGGTACTGCTGCTGGTTTCCAAAGAAAGGCGTTAAGCCCAAACGAAGCGAGAAGGGACTGGAACATTCTCGAAAGCACCAGCCCCACTTTGCTTTCCCAAAATAAAAAACCCCGTGGTTATCTAGTTTAGTCAGTGTCATTCGACGATATTTAAAAAAACAAATTAATTTTGTGACGAGGTTTTTTTTTTTTTAAAAATGCTTTTACGTAAAGTAATGGCTCAGTAAGAATACGTGAGAGGGGGTCATTTGCAAGTTTTTTAAATTTCGAATTTTTTTCTTTTTGCAAATTTTTTAAGACAAAATTAAAAGTCGGAAGCAAAAAAGAAGAAACGGCAGTTTTAAACGTTGGAAATATTTTAAAATAGGGATTTTTTTAAAAAAAAACAAAATCAACTTCGCCTTTGTGCCTTCTTTCCCCAAAAAAAAAATTTTTTTAAAAAAGGGTAAAACCCTCAACCTACAAGAACATTTTTTAAAAAAAATGCATTCGATAAAAAAAAGAAAAAAAAAGGGGACCTTTTAAAATTTTAAGGGCCTGGAAAAGAAACAAGCGCTCAGCCAAAAGGGTCAACAAATTTTTTCAGCGGCTTCTTTAAACAAGACGACAACGGACTCCCAGCTTCCCCAAAAAAACTCCTTGCTAAAATTTCTCCAAAAAAGGTAAAACTCCCCACTATTGGGAAATTTATTTTTAAATTTTTCCGGCAAAAAAAAGAAGTAATAAAATATTGGCTCCGTAAGCCACGGCAGAATTTTTCTGAAAAAAATTTCCATTTTAGCAATAAATTTTTGTTCAAAAAACGAATTTATGCCCTTGAAAACATTGTGCCCCCCTGGGTGGGTGGGGGGGCAACCCCCCACGTTTCAATAGTAAATGAAACCCCCCCCGCCCCCCCACCATGAACAAGGGGGAAAAGAGAAACCATTAAACACTGGAAAAAAATTTTTTTGATGAGAAAGAAATTCCCCTGAAAAAATATTTTATCAACTGCTACAGGTGGCGCTTCGGCTATGACAGGTTGTCCCGAAGGCTTCATAGCGTACTTAAAAAAATAAAATTCCAGATGGCTTTGCTGTTAAAATTGTTTCATTTTATAGACAACATTTGGTTTCGGGGAAATTTTAGTGATGACCCCTTCAATCACTGCAAAAATGTCATCAAGCAGGGCAAAAAAAATTCCGGAAAACGTTCTTTAATTACAGATTTTTTTAAAACAGCTTTTGGGGTTTCTAAAAGATGAAGATTTAAAATGATTTCTATTTTACACAAACCCCGAAATGCTTGGTTCAAAAAAAGGGAAGCTGTCTGACTCGATTTTACAATCTGTTTGCCCCTGTTTTGGGAGAGTTCTTGGGAAAAAAAAGAAAAAAGAATTGCCCCCAACCTCAATCACTTCAAAGGTGGGTAGTGCGTACTTTACAGACCAAAATAAAATTATTTAATGATGACAATCTCCCAACTTCAAGGGGACGACCCCAATTTGATTAAAACAAAAAATTTTCAAAGAGGTTTTTTTTATTCCCAAAATGCTCTTTTTTCATGAAAAAAATAAACGGCAGACGTGATTTCCCCCCCAAATTTTCCCCAAATTTTTCAGCAGTAACCCTTTAACATCAACGACAAAAATTTCCCTTTTTACTGCCCCTCAATTTTTGGGGAACCCCCACGATGATTTCACAGAACCCATTCCCCGGACCCTTTTTTAAAAATTTGGAAATTTCCGGGGCTAGGTGTTGGATTTCCCTTTTTTAAAAGTCCCAAACAGCAGGAAAAACCCCAGCTGGGAAAAAGAACTCATAGAACTGATAACCCAACGATGAAATTTAAAAATTTTTAAATTTAAAAAAAGGGGTACCCAAAAATTTTGGCTAAAAAAAAGCCAAACCCCCCCCTTTTTACCCTGGATTGTGGTTTTATCGTTTTTAACGATTTTTTTTATAGCATTCTCATCATCGTATTTGTGTGAACGTTTGGGTTTTTGTGCTGTGACAACAATGCTAAAATAAAAAAGAAAAATCTGTTGCAGTTTTCCGAACCCCGGTAACTTGCGGGTGTTTTTTTAGTAAAAATTTGAGCCTGATATTTAAAAAAAACTTTTAAAAATCATTTAATTCAACCCTTACATTAAAAATTAGTTTTTAAAAAACAAAATTGGGAAAAGTTAAATTTTAATAACAAAAATAAAAAGTTGTTCTAAAAAATTACCCAAAAAGGGGTTTTTTTAAAATTTCTCCAATTTAGAAAAGTCTTATTTTTTAAAAAGACACACAAATTTAATTATTAAACAATGACTGCGATTGTGGTTCTTAAGAAAATAAATAAAGTAAAAAATTTTGGGGGGGGGCTAGAAAATTTAAATTAAAACTTTGATGGGGCGGAAAACAAAATAAGTTTCGAAACCCCTGATTTAAAGGGACAGTCATAGCAAATTTCAAAAAAAAATTACCCTTTTATATAATCCATAAAGTTGAAGCTGAAATTTTAAGAAAAAAAAAATTCCCAAAAACAGTGTTAAGAAATTTAATCACCCAAAAGTGATAGCCTAGCTTTTCTGGGTTTGTACTTTCCTTTAAACAATCCGGGGTCCCATAGTGTAAAACCCCATTTCAATTCCCCATCCAAGACTAGTAGAGTTTCTTCACTTTTAATGGGCCAACCAGGCAGATACGTTTTTAAAAATTCCCCCTCCAAACTGGGGCAAAACTGTGATAGCTATCTGGGTTTTGTACTTACGTTATGAGACCATCCCACGAGCATATCCCTTGAGCGATTTACAGCCATGACTCGAAGTGGTCCTTCAGATTTGATGGCCAGCCCGGCACATACTTTTGTGTTACTGACTCTCTTGATAAACTGGTGGGAATAAAAATAATGTTGTCAATAAAAATGATGGCATTAGCATATAATGTTTAAATATTGTGTTTTTTTAATTACAAATTCTAAGACTACTTAATTTCCTCACCCTTAACCCTAGAATGATGACTATACTTTCCCTGACTGATAAGCCATTTTTGCTTATTTTGCAGGCATTTTCTTAAAAAAGATAAAACATATAAGTATCTACAATGTTTGCCTGAGTTGTATAGTGATAAAAAAGTACTATCACAAATAAAAAAATATTTATCATATGTTACTACTAAACTGAAAACAAACATTTTATTTTTAAAAACAATAACTTTACATGATCAATAGTGTTACTACATCAGATCTTATACACCACATAAAAAAAATAAATAGCCATTATATTGTAAATTTTGTGCTGAGTTCAAATATATACACATATATAACATTATTATATATCCATTTGGTTTTATAAGTGAAAAACTAAACGTTTACCGTAACCATAGAAATAACACATTGTTACAATCATATACACAATTTATATGCAAATTGTTCAAATAATTTTCTTTGTTGAAAAGTTATAAAAGCATATTTAGAATAAAGAATTTAATAATTCATATATTATAAAACCGACAGTATTAATATTGCAAACAAACCGACTGCAAAACAACCGATTCCTGCCAGACGCCAAAGTCAAGCCAGCACCACACCGCGCCTTGAACGAGTGTCTCTGCACAACTAAATCACGGTGTTTCTCAAAACATGTATTGTTTGAATAATGTAACAAAGTATATATTCTTGTTTGTTAAAATGTCTACTTTAAAGTGAGTCTATTTTTGAAGATGGAAGTTCAATTTTAGCAGCGTAATAGTGTTATTTACAGAATGATGTTTAATTCGTCGAAAATTAACGTTTATCATCACAGCCACAGGTGATAATCAAAACATGCAGGTATTTCAAGAACATTAGGATGAGGTAGTAGTGATTAGAGGTAGGAATAGCTTGGAGTTTGTATACATTACACTATGTAATGTTGTATAAAACTAAGGAAATCAGATTAAAACATAAACTGTGATTTCCACAGATAAAATATCAGAGGAACATAACAAGACCATAACAGAACATAATTTAGAAATTTACGAGAAAAAACGAACATATATCAGTGCTAAGTTATTAAACTTTCTGCTCAATCATATGAAAATGAAAATAATGACATCAAGTTTAAAGAAAACTGAAAGACTCTCTTATTTAAATTTGTATTCTTTGAACAAAATCTATTCATAACAGTTTAAATAAAAGTATTTGAAAGTAACCAGGGTGCTATATAGTTGTTCAAAAGACTTATAATATAGTTTATAGGATGCATTTTACACAATTCTTTGTACAAACCTTTTGCACTATTTTAGACTGAAGATTTTTCAATTAGCACTCATAATAATAATAAATGTTTTATTTGCCATAAGACTATTTTTACAAACATTGACAAAACTGATAAATTAAGAAGACAGACAAATAAATAACAAGTAAACATATAATAAAAATAATACAGGCAGATAAATAAATATTCAGACAAACAGATCAACACAGACAAATAAATATTTAGACAAACATATAGATAGCTAGCCTTTTTACATGACACAGTACACAAGAAAAAGTTGAGCTAGCTGCTTAAAAATCAAAGTTCCTTTGACTAAAAAACTCATCTATATTGTTACATGGGGATTTCTAGAAGCCAGACATAAAATTTGTGTTTGAAAACTGTCATAGGATATTTTAGAATTAGGTGTTTTAAATGGTTATATAATATTTTAACTGACATTACAATATGGCTGTTTTGAGTCTTACTCAATCTGTTGTGTCCAGTTGCTAGGCTATTCTTGTTTCTTGTATTATAATTATAGATATTGTAATTAAAGGTCATCATTTCTGGTCTATTAAGGATATATACAACAGTGTCAAATAAATATAAAAAACTTCATATATTTACTTACTGTCTTTAAAAAACAGTGTCATACTTCACTTAAAAACTAATTTATATATATATCGGTTGAAAAAATTGTTTGAATCCAAAAGAGGAAGTTTTTAATATAATTTAATCTAGCAAGCCTTATTTATATACATAAGAAAATTACTGTGCCTTGTAAGTACTGTACTGTCCATACATCAATAACTACGTAAAGGTTCTCAGTTCGATCCCAATCAGAAACAATACATTTTGAGAAGGATCAGCTGATAATCACCGACTGTTCATTTGTCATTGGGCTATTAATTAATGACACTTTCTAAGGAATAGTCGGCCTTAGTTTGTAACAATGACTACATTCGCTCATATACACTCAACACATTCATTCGAAAATCCATATTCGCGCCATATTGACGATCGGCG
>JAQJVL010005526.1:0-34777 GCA_035578905.1 Stictocephala bisonia | reverse complement strand
AGTCAACCGGAATTAGACCGGAAGTAGACCGGAAGTCAACCGGAAGTAGACCGGAAGTCAACCGGAAGTCACCTGGAAGTCAACCGGAAGTAGACCGGAAGTGGACTGGAAGTCAACCGGAAGTCAACCGGAAGTACCCGAAGGAAAAGTCCGCCATCTTGGATGACGTCACAAAAAAAATTGACCAATGAGAGTATGGATTTACTATAAAGTATAAGTGAAAATAATGCATTTTATATAGTATAACAGGGCTAATAGTGTATTTTTTATAGTACAAAAAGGGAATTTGAGGGAAATTTGGGAGGGAAAATTCCCAACAGGTTGGCAGGAATGGGGGCCGCCATCTTTGATCCGGGACCGCAATCTTGGATCCGGTCACGTGACCTTCCCCAACCAATCTCATTAGCGCCAATTAAAAACTCATTAAAGTCAATTAAAAACTCGTTAAGGTCAATTAAAAACTCATTAAGGTCAATTAAACACTCATTAAGGTCAATTAAATATCAATTAAGGTCAATTAAAAACCAATTAAAACCCCCCACCCTCGAGTCTTCATTTGACGAAAACTCTTCATGGGACGTCTTAGAATCGGCCTTTCCCTACTACTGATAACCCATACCTACATTCGACATATTCAGAACGGCTTCCTAAAATCTCCACGAATTGTCTTCGGCCTGCAAGGTATGACTTGAACCAGGAGAGAGCAACTCCACGCACTCCACACATATTCAATATCTCACCAAGGATGTTGTGATCAACCCGATCGAAAGCCTTTGAAAGTTCGTAAAATATCCCCAAGGCTGGATCACGCTGTTCCAGCTGTGATACTACATCATTTATAAAATCAACAGTTCCTTGAGTGGTTGAACGATTTGGTCTAAAACCATATTGGTTATCTGTAAGAATGTTATTTTTCTCCAGATGATACAACAACCTTTTATAGGCAACTTTTTCTAATACCTTTGAAAGCGTGCACAAAATATAAATAGGTCGATAATTATTGACACCACCTTTGTCCCCCTTTTTAAAAATAGGGACAACTTTGGAAGTCTTATAGATGTTGGGAAAAATGCCTGAGGAAAGTGAAACGTTAAAGAGATGTATTAGAGGTTCAAGAAGGCCCTGGTAAATTTGTTTGATGAGAAAACTGGATATTTCATCCGTTCCTGAAGACTTCTTAGATTTTAGAGACATGATAGCTTGTTCGACTTCAACTTTATTGACAGGAGCAAAAAATAAAGAACCGCTTGGTGGAAGTTTTTGAGCCAGATTACACGAAAAATTAGACTGAAAATTGGAATGAGATGAAATATTTGATAAATGACTATTAAAAAGATTAACCACTTTAGATAATGACTGAACAGAATCTCCCTGGTGTTTTAAGGCTGGAAAAGAAGCATTCAAATCGGTCTCACGTGTCTCTCTACGCACAACACTCCAGATTGCTTGCTGCAAGCAATCGGAGCTCTGCACTTCACGAGAAATGGTTGCACGCTTCTTCTCGAGTAAACGCTTACGAAAGAGTTTTTGCCTTTCCTGCAACAATTCTTTTAGCACTGGATCATTTGAATCGTGGGCCATAATCCCCAAATTGACATTCCGATTGGCAAAATCCTTTAAACTAATGCTTAATTTGTGTTTCTTTTTACCGCCAGGTTTTTTCGTGACTGTTTTGAGAGGAAATGCATTTTCAAAATGTGATTGAACAATTCCAGAAAAAGATTAAAATTTTTTTTCGACACCTTCAATTTTGTTTAAAAAACTCTAGTCTACCTTAGGCAAAAAATTATTAAAATTAATAATATTTTGTTTTGAAAACACTCTTTTTGTTACTGTACGGGAAGTTTTATTACATTGGTAGTTTATTCTTATCAGTTGTGAATCATGATCAGACATTGTATTGAAGAAGGAATTACAGGAAACTGTCGCAGGGTCTAAGTTTGTTACAACATTATCAAGAAGTGACTTACTATTTGCTGTAACTCTCGTGGCACTCTTCACTAATTCACGGAGATTGAAAGACATTAGTATATTTCTTATCTTTATAACGCTAAGTTCAACAGAATCTAAAAAGTTTACTTCCAATATCCATAAATTAAAATTAATTCATTCTCCTTCTCTACACTATAAATAAGATTTTCTAACCTTTCAATAAATTTCTACACATTGTTATGTGGAGCTCTATGTAAACAAATGAGCACAAACTTTAAGTAGGGTTTTTTATGATCTAAACTATGTACAAGCTTAATATTTACAATAGAAAATTCAAAACAATCTTCGTTGGAAAACCTTGTAACTAGATAATTCCTACTGCTTGTTGCAAAAAAATCAACTGAACTGTTATTATTGTAAAATATAGAAACACCACCTCCCAAACCAGAACCCCGTCAAACCTTCGATATGCCAGTGAAATCTGGAATTATCAGAGGTTCATCCTCGTGTAGCCAGTGTTCAGTAAGGCAGAGAATGTCATGTGGCTGGTTCCACGAGGCACTAAGCTGGTCTATTTTATATCGAGCACTCCTTATATTCAAGTGATATATAGTGAATGTGTTGCCATAATTTAGATCGTTTGGTTCAAGTGTAGGAGGCGGGGTTCCCCTAAAAAAACATTTCCATGGTAGGGTTGTGTGACTGACGGCAAAGGTGGGACATTATCCATAGAAAGGAAAGAACAAGGAAGAACAGTTTCATCTGGAGTTTGCCAGGCTGAACAGTCATGGACAGGAAATCAAGTAGAATTGCTCATGGGTGACACATCAGGACAGGGCTCAATAAAAGAGGTTTCAATGCTCTGAACCTGATCTGGAACGCTGTTTTCTGTGACCGAAACATAATTGTAGAGTGGAAATGAAAACCGGGCTAAGTGCCAAAAATATTGAAAATGGGTTTAACATCAAAATTAGTGTTAAGTGCCAAGCCCAATATGCTAAAAGATGGGCTATGTTGAAATAATACTTCTAAGAGGTTCAATATTTCACCACAAGAATGCGTATGGGTCAACTCCAACCAGCTGAGAAATGAAATGTGGGCTAAGTGCCAAGCATGCTCAACCCTATTTAGAGGTTATGTTGTTCTACTGACTGTTGTTGACTTGAAGTCAAAGAAAATGACTTCTTTGACTTCAAGAGTTCCGCAAATTCATCTTTAAATACAACAAAGCTTGAAATTTCAAAGCTCATTGGATTAAAATAATGAAAGGATCACCTGGTGTAATCAGAACAAAAAAATCATTTAGCGAAATCGAGCCCTGGGCAGAAACTAAAGTTTTACGAAAAGGAGTAAAAGTAGAAGATTTAAAAAACCTACTCCAACCTCTGAGTATTCAGAATGATATAAAAAAGGAGAAGAAAGAGGATTTAAAGAAGATGATACCCTATTTAAAAGAAGAGAATAAAAGCTTTTATGAAGAACTGAGAGTTTAATTTTTTTTAATTTTTTAAGAACATCTCTTTTAGCTTAGTTAATGTAACATGTAATTTCTTGCTATCTACTGATAGAATAAATAAAATTAACTTTTAATAAATGTCTAGTTTTATTTTATCCCACTAAGGTTTGCAGTTACTTGCAATCTATTTTAAAACCTTATGTTTACTAACTCTGCACTTAACCCATTTTTTAAGGTTTTGAATATGGACTTAGCACGCTTTTCATTTACTAGGCTCATGGACATACCCCTTGTCTCAAAAGTCCAAAATAATGATTTTTATTTTGGTATATAAAATGGTGTTTAAGAACTTTTAATAGTAAAACATAATTATATATCATGCAACCTAATTACTAAATATTTTCTGCATTAAAATTGTAAATGATATTAATATTAAACAGTTTTTCTTAATTATCTAAGAATATTTATTTTGGCACATAGCCCGGTTTTCATTTCCACTCTTCAATTTCATAAAATCATAATCACATTAATTTAAAATGCTAGTAAAACCAGATATAACCAGGAATAAAAATATATCACAACCATTAATGAAGATTAAGACATAAAAATGACTGGATAGACAAATAGATATAGCATATATACTTTTGGGAAATAAAATAGAACAAACAATTAAAATTATTAATTATGCATACAAACAGTTCAAAAAAATAACGAATACGATAAAGTATACAAACATAACAAAATCTTGACTAAGTTACAATTAGATGTGTTTATAAATCAAATTAAACAAAAATAGCAGTACGATTGATTAAACTTGACTTGGAAATGAAAAATATATTAATACGAATAAGCAGATCAATACGTCAAAAACATGGTACGATAATCAAACATAACTACGATATGTTAATGTGGTCGGACATAATACAAATACAACAGATATATAACTTTTAATAAATAAAAATTTCCTAAAATACGAATTTTCCAGGAGTGTGTTTCAGGCAAGCCAATGGTGTGTTTACAAATCTTAAATAATGAATTAATAACATAATTTAATATTAATATTAAATATTGATAAGTTAACATTTCAACTAACAGAAAATGTATGTGTTTAAAGGTTAGTGTAAAATGCCTTGTTAGTTGATCTGTTAATTTCAATATTAGATACTGTATAAATAGCAGAGTTAGTTTTGTGGTAGTGACATAAAATTCAGGTATTCTAACTATAATATCGCTTTAAGTTTAACGTTCATACAATACAGCAAATTGAGATGTACAAAATATACAAACAAAAACTTTCTTACCAATGTAAAATGCTTGAAATCGTTCTCGTTTTTTACTGATAGCAAGTGCAGTGACAAGACAATGTGGTAGAACGCTATCTTCACCATTTCTGTAACCACATAAATAGTATTATTTCTACTACTCATAAACAGAATTTTATAAAATGCTATTTATCTAATAAATAAACAATAAAATTCTATCTAGCAAAAACTACTTTCTTTCACTCAAGAAAAGAACGAAAACTAGGGGGTTTTCTGCATGCATGAATAATGTATGTAAACTTTCTAAAAAGGGTTTTAAATATTTAAGATACATAAATCAAAGTTAGTTTCAAAAAACCTACTGCATTTATTGTTCAATAATGTTAAGTTGATACTTAAAGTCTTCTAGGTCTTAACTATTATATCTATATGACTATGGGACACATCTGCACGCTACGAGTGCCAATCCAGTCACTCGCTACGCTCGTGAAGTCTGGGGACTCTGCCTTTAGCCCCTTTATGGAACTCGGCCTGCGGCCTCAATGGGAAAGCTTGGCCTACGGCCTCGCTAAGACACTCTATTACAGGCCCCCTTTTCAAACTCTGCCTACGGCCTCGTGGAGAAAAGTTCAGCCTGAGGCCACGCAAAGAGACTCTGCTATAGTCCCATTTGTGGATCTCGGCATGGCGCCTAGTGAGGAAGATCTTCTTACGTTTTCTAGTAAGTCGTTTTTAAGTAGTACGACCATGAATTTTGGTTTTTGGAACAATGGAGCCCATACACATAGTCTGTTTTAAATGTAATGTTATATTGGTAATCAAGAGAAGAATACCTTTAATTTGATATCCCACTTGAGTGTATTAGTTTAACATTACCCAATTTTTTTTTTTGAGCATTTTTTAATTGGGGGGCAAACTTTTTCTCTTCCAAAATGCAATGATATAATGGGATTTTGGAGATAAATACCTATGGTTTGATTTCGCATATGGTCATTTTATTTTAGCATTGCCCTATTTTAGTTTTCAGAATATTTTTTGTTTTGGGGGAATATACCCTTAAATATTCGCTCTGATGATATATTTAGATTCAGGACAAAAATGCCTTTAATTTAATACCCCAAATGAGTGAATAAGGTCAATATTAAAAATCTTTATATTTTCCAAATGTTATGTTTTTTCGGCCCCCGATATCCCATCTGTTTATGTTTTTAAGCTAAGATTCATATATAAAGTGCGCATTTTATACGCGTGTAGAACTTTGAAGGTTTGAACATTTTATTCAAACTTTTTCTCATGTAAGGCCATAAAAACTACTTTTGTTTTATTTTCCCATAAAAAATTTATTGAGTTCATTGTAAAGGAAAAAAGGCAGCCATCTTGTTTATAGGTAAATTTTCTTGTTTATGAAACCTTTAAAAGTTTTCGCTTCCAAAATTTAAAGATATAATGTGATTTAAGAGATAAATACCTGTAGTTAGATACCTCACTGGGCGTTTTTATTTAGTATTACCTTTTTTTTATTTTCAGAAACCCCTTTTTTGGTTTTGGGGGCACATGTCCCTTTTTATTTGCCCATTTCAAAACGTATGGTATATTTGTATTCATGAGAATAATAACTTTAATTTGATACCCCACTAGAGTAGATAACATTAGGATTAACAAATTTTACATTTTCAAAGTTTTCAGTCTTTGGGCCCCAGATACCCAAACTTATGTATGTTTTTATCTCAAATTAATATATAAAGTGCGCGATTGTTACACGTATAGAACTGTGCATGTTTGAAAATTTTACTCGTGTTTTTTCACAATTTAAGTAAAATCACTACATGTCCTTTTTTGTGATTTTCCCATTAGAAATACATTGGGGCAGTTTTGGGGTAAAAAGAGCCACCTTCTTCTTTATGAATGAAAAAGTAAATTTTTATGAATTTTCCTGAAGGTTTCAAACCGAGAGCTTGAATTAAAGTATACTCTTTATGGGGGTAGGACGCCGGTAAGTTCCTCAACCTTTAGTGTCAATGAGTCAGTCAGTGTGTCACTACATCGAGCTTTATAGTATACAGACAAGGGGACACCCCTGCAAGCCTCACGTGCCAACCCTAACACTCGCTGCGCTCGTGAAGTTAGCTCGACATGTAGCCTTGTATCGAAACTCTGTTTTTAGCCCCATTTTGGAGCTCGGCCTGCGGCCTCGCAAAGACTCCCTGCTAATGACACCTTTTTGAAACTCAGCCTACGGCCTATCAGGGGAACGTTCGGCTTGCGGCCTCACCAAAGCGATTGGCGCCATATGCAAGTGACGCAGTAAGAACAGGATGCGGGAAAGGAAGGAGTGGTGGAAGAAGGGAGTGGTATTCAGTCATGGAGAGGTTAACGGTTCTGGAAAGACGCTCAAACATTATGTTGTTTGAACTAATAATTGTAATTTTAGCTGTTCTTTTATTAATATTTATGTTTGAATTGTGCATAAAACTGTATAGAATGGATTAGATTTTTTCTTTTTATAATTTTCAAAGTTTATATCGTTATGAGATTATAGGTGAGTTTTGATTATGTTAGTTATGTAATCTTGATCATACTCTAAAGCTCGTTTTTGCTAATAAAGTGAAGTCCATAGGCCAACGTATATATTATATTTTCTATAATGTATATTTTGTCGTCAAATGGGCACAAGGACAATTTTGTTATATATTGAGTGTAAATTATATGTCTGTCACTAGTGTTTAGTGCGGAAGTTTCTTTAAGTGTATGGTTAAAAAAACAATCTTCATACATTTTATGTTGCAATTGTTTGTTATCGCAACTCGGGGGACACCCTTTGCCACCTTCTTCTTCTCTTAATCAAATGTTATTACAGAATACCATTTTGCTCTTAAACCAATAATTTCTTTAGCAGATTTTTAATTTAGTTCGTCTTTAAATTTTCCTAACTGTGTTTTTTATTTTCAACACTGTAACGGGGGTGGGTACCACTGTACGTGTATGGGAGGGCGGGTGGGCCAGTATCACTGTACGTGTATGGGAGGGCGGGTGGGCCAGTATCACTGTACGTGTATGGATGGATGGGTTGGGTCAGTACCACTGTACGTACGTGTATGGGAGGGAGGGTGGGCCAGTATCACTGTACGTGTATGGATGGGCGGGTGGGCCAGTATCACTCTACGTGTATGGATGGACGGGTGGGCCAGTATCACTGTACGTGTATGGATGGACGGATGGGTCAGTATCACTGTACGTGAATGGGGAGGGCGGGTGGGCCAGTACCACTGTACGTGTTTGGGAGGGCGAGTGGGCCAGTATCACTGTACATGTATGGGGAGGCGGTTGGGTCAGTACCACTCTACGTGTATGGGAGGGCGGGTGGGCCAGTATCACGTCCAATGTAAGTATCAATCAATCCAAGTATGAGGTATACTCTGAGGTATTGAAATAATGAAATTCATTTTTAATATCTTCATATACATCGGGAGTATAAACATTGTAAAATATAGAATCAGTATCAGTCATACAAAGTTTAATATTGTTTCCGTACTTTGCAATTTCCCTGTTGTAATGCAAATTGTACATGATTAGTTTTGAAATGTCTAATACTGTAAATCCAACATAAATCGGCCTGTTTAGAAAAATTTACTGTTGTTTCAAACAAAGTCCAGCCAAATCACTGTTGTATGAAAAACTTTTTAAGTCTGGGACTAGCTGACCATTTAACCAATTACTTTTCATTATTAACTAACTTGAAATCAATTCTAGATCTTACATTTTCAAGTGATTTACCATAAGTAGCATTGTTTATGAGTTTAAATAAATCCTTTTCAAATCGTTTTTAGCATTTTTAATCTTTTTAGTGTTAAAGTCAATAAATGGGACTAGCCAGGTAGATTGTTTAAAAGAAAGAACTCTGTGGCTTTTGGTAACAACAGTCCGAGTTGTAAGTAAATATTTAAGTTTATACAATGTAACACGTCCTTGGTCTAGCGTAGTTAGTAGTTTTTCTGTCCTGGGAGGTTTGAAGTTAAGTTCGTTTAATATGTTACTACAGTATTTGGATAACATTGCATTTTTAGTAACAATTTTCCATTCAGGAGCTAGTGGAAAGTCTGAGAGTAAGTCGTGCAAGTGCTCTGAATAGTGCAAGTCCACATCGAGTATGTAACCAGTCTCAGAGTCTCCTGTTCAGTTAGCCAAGTAATGTCAGACCTCAGCAAAATTTGGACCATCGATGTACCGTATAAATTATTACAGTCAAGATAAATCAAGTGATTTGTAGGTTTAGTGGAGTCAACGTCGGGTAGGTAAGGATTGTTAACCTGGGCAAAGCGATTGGGAATCGTGGAGTCACCGCCTCGGATCCCAGACTCAACAAACAAGTGTTGGTCTATTTCTGTGATCGAGTCTTACGTCGGTCTTTTTCAACATGGCATACCACCATGCCAAGCCAGGAAGTGGGTAAACGTTACACGGGTCAGTACTGTAGTTTGTCATGCTAGTCGTGCTGAAATTTTCAAAGATGTCATCTAGTAGTAAAATGGCCGTCTGTAGGTATATGTCGTGGTATTGTTTCATTGAAGTCATGCCAAAGGTAGTCTACACAGTCTATGCATGTGTATAGTCTTCTTCAGATATAGGTGTTTCTGTCAAGTCATTCAAGTAAGCCTCCTTGGGAGGAAGTTCAATCTCGTGGAATTTAGATTTGTCTGTTATGTAAGTGTAGGAAAACACACCTTTACGTAGTAGTAAGTCCAAGTGTGTATCACCCATACATTGTTTTGAAATTTTAAAGTTTGAAGTTTCATCAGACTTTAGTTTTTCACAAGTTCACCTAAATATGAACTCAAAAATTGAAGCGAATCTGGGAAACGTAGTGACTCAAGGGTGACTGAAATGTACCGTTTACTAGTTGTAGCGATACATGACAGTTTTTCTTTTTTGAATTTACCTAGCCCTTGAATAAAATGGTGGCAATCATAACCTTGGAGGTTATGGAAGAACACTGGAATGTGATCGGGAACTTTGTAGTTTAAATTGCAAGAATTGTGGGTGGCTCCATCGGTAGAATTTTGGAAACAAATTTTGTCTTGTGGATTTATTATAATCAGAATATTCTTTTTAATAATGGGTACGAGTTCTTTAGACCCGTTTATCAAACAATTTAGAAAAGTATCAACAACTTTTGGACCACTATAAACAACAGGTTGTTTGATAGCATTGCCATTACGTCAATAATTACGTTACAAAAGCCTGATGGGATGTGAAGGGCGAGGTTTACTGTACTAGGTGTTGTTGGACAAGTGACTAAAATGTAGTAGAAAACTTTCAAAGTCACAGTAAATAGTAAATGGGACTTTGTGTGTAAAAGTATAGTTTTTAAAGTACATGAACTTTCCATCCTCAGTGGATAGTCTAGTCTTTTGTGCTCCTTGAGGTGAACATAAAGGAAAGTGTATAGTAGGAGAATCATAATGACAAAATCCATTTAGACAGTAGTTACAGTAGAACATAGCATCCTCGTACTTAGTCAAGTGGGATAAAAGTCGGGACAAGTTTGTAATCAAACAGTAGTGAGTAGTCGTGTCATTAGTCAAAAGTAACAAATTAATATGATGAATTCTGAAGTTTTCTTTAGTGATTCTATAACCAAAAATATTTACTGATATGGAAGGATTTAATTTTTCAAATTCATCGAGATCAGTTAATTTTACAGGATAGCTAATACGAGACATATTTACATTACATTCCAAAGAATTATAATAATTAACTCTCCTATTTTTATTGGAGTATAACTGAGCAAGTACAGAGTATAGAAAGAATTTATTATCATCATTTTTTTATATTTAAGATTCTCTTAGTAGGGTGGGCAATTTTTTAGGAGTATGTATCTAAGAAGAAGCGCATAAAGGTTGATATTTAGCAATTCAAATATCTAAACGTAAGACATTTTCTAGTACCCACTACCTTGACTTACTCATTTACCCAAACTTAATAAACCTTTGTCAAGAGCTTCTGAATATTGAGTATCGATAGAATTGGAAGGTAGCAGAGATCTAGTTTTACCATTAACGTAAGGTGAAGTGGAAATTTCTTCGTTATTTACAAATTTGGTAAATTTAATTTGAACAGAAATGTACCATTTAATTCCCCCAAGTCTGTTTCGTTGCAAGTGTAATTAGGAAAGGATTTTGTGTTTATTTTCTGTGAGAACTGTTAGAACGTCTTTACCACAAGTGCTAAACTTACGGCAAATGGTAACAAGGTTATCGTTAAAAGCGGATTTGTTGGATTTCATGGTTAGGTCAGGATACTATTAAATTTAGTTTAATAAAAATTGATAGGATAGTGATCATAACTGTTATTATTAATAACACGTTTACAGATAATATGGGGGTTTTATATTTACTAAATATATAATTAAAACACCACAGTATTTAACAAAAATTCAAACTTTATTCAATCAAATTAAAACGCAAAAATAGTACACGGCCGTTCGGATCGAGATATAGGCAGGAAATAAGAAGAAGAAGAAAAGAGAGGAAGGAGATGACCAATCAGAGCGTAGCATTTGAAAATTGTCAATGTGCGCATGCGCGTCAATGCAATCATGAGCGATCACGTCAGCCACGCATGTCATACTAATATCCGGTCTGTGCGTGGTATATTTGGATTCAGGAGAACAATAACTTTAAATTGATACCCCACTAAAGTAACTCAATAACTCTTTTATTCGACCAAAATCAACATGTTACATGCTTTAGTCTTGTCAACATTTGTGCATTAATTATATCACTTTCCACTATTAAAATATACACAATAACAACATAATAATAATAATATATAACTCGAAAATGATCATGAATAATTAATTCAAATTTAAACTCTTGTTATGTGTTTCAAAAAAAGTCATGAACTCCCGGACGCTGTAAAAACACTTACTAATCAAAAAAGATTTTAGTTTGTTTTTAAATCTCAAGTGGTTTGACTCGGTTTGAATGGTTTTTGGGAGTTTGTTGAAAATTGCTATTGCATTAAAGAAGAGATGTTTTCTGAAGAAAGCGGTGCTATGTGCTGGTATTTGAAGGTTGGGCGAAGGACGGAGGTCGTATTTATGTGTTTGAGAACTACTGAACTTTGAAAGATTTTGTTTAAGAAATTATAGGTTTTCATAGATGTAAAGAGATGGAAACGTCAGAATGTTGCGAGATTTAAGTATTTCTCTACAGGATTGAAGTCTGTTAATATAAAATATTACCCTTAACGTCGTCTTTTGAAGACAAAAAATGTAAAGGGTTCTTTGACATTATGATTAAAGAGTAGATAACATTAGGATTTAAAAATTTAACTTTTTCAAAATTTTCAGTTTAAGATTAATCAGAAATGTGTTCTGGCTAAATTCTTAATAATGACCAAATATGACACAGAAAATAAACTTGGTATAATGAATAGGTATAGTTAAACTAATTTAGTATAAAAATGGAATTTAGAGTTAAATTTGAGAAGGGGAAATTCCAAAAAGGATGGTAAGTCATATGATCCGAGTTGTCTGAAGGTGGTCGTCATCTTGAACCTGAGAACCGATGGTACCCAAACTTGAAGCCTATTTTGAAATAGTTAAAAGTGTTGCCATCAAGTTCGCTGCAATACCTCATTTATTATAGTGTATATATAAAATAATGCATTTGTTGTAGTATAAAAAGGGAATGAAGAAGGACATTTGGGAATTCAGTGGGAAATTAGTGGAGGGAAAATTCACACAAGGTTGGTAGGACTGAGCCACGTGACCCGAAGATGCCTGAAGGTGGCCGCCATCATGAATCCAAGAGGGGAAAATACCCAAAGGTTAGCCTAAAACCACTCTATTTACCAACCATTATTAAGCTCATTAGCGGCGGAAATGTGCCGATTTCAGTTGGTTACGTTCCGTTAGTATAAGGCTGAGATGAATATTGATAGGTTAAGTTGTGTTAGGTTTAGTTATGGTCTAAAGTGAGTAATTTGTAGTCAGTTTGATCAACGTGACGGCTGCATCACATCTAGCAGCACACGGCGATCTAAGGACAATATTTACTCGCTTACATCCCACAAATGTAGCTACTGCTGAGTTGTAAGCCTTACATAAATTGTTTGAGTTGTACGGGCGTTTTATTCCAACAAGTCAATCCTTGTCATCAACTCCATCGGGAGTTGCTACTAACCAAGAGTGCTCTTACTCTTCGCTTATGACCAGTCCGCTGAATTATTTTTGTAAACAACTGTTCTTCGAGATTTCTATGTACCTATAAAATTATGAACGATATTGTAGGATAATAAATGAATAATTTACAAATCATAAAATACGCCATTATTACTATAAAAGTTATTCTTTTTTAATTTACAATTCTGAGCAGGCCCGCCGAGAGGGGGGGCCAGCGGGGGCATTGCCCAGGGGCCCGGGCCTACAAGGGGCCCGGGCCCGGGCCTGGCCTAAAATGTAATATGTAGTATAAGTAGTTATAACGTTATAATATAATAGAGAATATTGCTGAACGTACTTTTTCAATAATTTCACAATCCATGTTGTATTTAAAATAAAACATTTTTAACGTCTTCTTAAGATTTATTGATGATAATTTTTACAAAAGTTTTAAATTTAAGGCTTATTGCGTAAGCTGTGGGGCACTGGCACTGATGTGATATTATTACCGACCGCAACGCATGACGGGTGACGCTACGATTCGTAGGATTGTGTTGCCGCCACGGGCAATTTCAGCCTGAGGGAAAAAAGGGAAATTTCGGGCTTTGGCGAGGGAGGAACTGTCGAAGCGAAGTGGAAACACTGGTTTAGTGTCAGTTCGTTGTTTTGATTGTGCAGTGAGTGAGGTTATTGTTCTGTTCTGCTGTTTACCGTGTGTGAAGTGGCGTTGCCGGCGTTGGTATTTAGCTATTGTTTTGTTGTGAAATGACGATCGTTCCGGGATGTTGCACAGAGTCCAAGTGTCACTGCGTCCAAACTAAACGCTGTTTCACTGGGTCCAAATCCCGTTAAGTCCAAACTTTTGGACCTAGTGCAATTTGGACGTACTGCAACAGACTTCCCAACGCTGTTTCACTGGGTCCAAATCCCATTAGGTCCAAACAACGAACATTGGACGCTGTGCCATTCGACTCAGCGACACAGGCCGGGCGTGGTGACGTTTTCCCATTAGGTCCAAAAGTACAGTCTACACTGGTGAAAGTGGCCCGCCTGCCTCACCACGCGTCTCCTTACTTAGTTGTTTTACTCCGACCGATATATTATTAATTTATGGATTATTATTTCATGTGGAGGAAGTGTACTGATTATATTTATGTTTTTAAAAATAATTACTTAACATTGATAACGTTTTTTTACATAAATCGAATTGCATAAAATCAAATAACAAACTGACTGTTTTTTATCGTGAAAATCAATGGACCTAATTAATTGGTCTTTATTGAAATGCTATACATTTGCTTAAGCAGGTGTTGAATAATACCATATCATCAGGGTAGAAATTAAATTAATTTTCTGTTATTGCTAACCTAAGAACGTATATAAAAGCTATTTAAATTATTGAACAAACCAAACACTTAACTCATTGAATTCGGTTAAAATAATGAAAAAGGCTTCAATAATACATAAAATTTAGAATACAAAATTCTTATAACCCATTTTATTTAACAACATAATATTGCGCTATGACGTTATTTTAATAGAACAAAACCACTCGACCATTGCTAGTGCTTCTTAGGTGCGACATTAATTTGATGGAACACATTCTGATAATATCTTTGTTGTATGAATATTCATATATGTATGCTTAACCACACTGAAGAGCATATTATGTTAATGTCGACAAAACTATAATTCATTTAAAGTAATGGTACTAACCTTAGGGCAATGACAAATTGTTTAGGGCTGAATGTAAAAAAGCGTTGGGAAATATTTTTAAATGTTTCAAATCGTGATCGGTTATTAAAATCCAGATCCAAAAGACAACTATCCTGTGGAAAGTATATTGCGATTACTCTAAATTTATGTTTAAATATTCTTTTACTTGTAAATACTTATACAATGGACCTAAATATCAGCTAAAAAGTTATAACTTCATTATAATAATTGATTTATATATTCTTAAAACTGTTTAAATAAATTATACGTTTTATTGATAATTATTATTTTTAAATTGGATACATAGTATTGTAATTGTGTATTAATTAATTAATGTTGAACAGGCTCCTAAACTTATGAGTAAAAAAATATATGAAATAAAAACACTTAAATGCAATAAAACTAGTGAATGTTTCATATTTTTCTGACTTGACATTAGCTCTGCTCGTGTTAATACACAGTGTGTTGGCAATTTACTGGGACAAAATAATGCGTTCTTAAGGAAGTGAAGTACCTCAAAATAGGCATACACTCTGCAATAACACTATAACGGGTTTGCGTGATATTTGATAAGTTTACATTGTTTATTCTAGTTGAAAATAAAAGTCTTTTAATAACCTTAGGAAATATTTTACGCTATCTCCAACATGTTGATACTAATACACTACGTTAATCATTATTTGTGCATTCCGTATGCAAGGCAAGAGAAATGAATTTTTCCTGGTGTAATGGTTTCTCTTCAAAAACAACATCTCTGGACCTGACTAAAGTATTATTTTCTTTACACCATATCCTGTAGCCATCATTGCTGTCGTAGCCTATAAGTATACCTTTCACAGCCTTTTTGTCCATCTTCCTTCGTTTTGGTTTTGGGATATGTGCGTAGCAGGTACATCCTAAGATTCTCAGGTGTTTAAAGGTGGGTTTCCTACCTGTCCAAAGCTCAAACGGGGATTTATCTGGTTTACTAGATGGACCTGTTCTATTTAGAATGTATGCAGCTGAATTTATCATTTCAGCCCATAACCCCTGAGGAATATTCTCGTGAGCATGCATCATGGCACGTGCAGTCTCTACAATGGTCCGGTTGTCACACTCACTACACCCATTTTGCTCTGGTGTGCAAGGCATGGTTAACCTTTGCTTGATCCCATATTCCTGTAAAATTGTTCTCACATAATTACTATCGAACTCTCCTCCATTGTCGCTTAACATCTCCTTGATTACTTTCCCCGCTGTATGGCTCTCAGCTAAAAACACTTTCAACTTCTCTGCAACTTCAGATTTCTGTTTCATAAAGTAAACTTCACGGTATCTGGAAAAATCATCTTTGAACAACACAAAATATCGACATCCTGACATTGAGTACATGAATGGACCGCAGACGTCTGTATGAATCAACTCTCCAGGTTGAGTTGCTCGATCTCGTGTACCAAACTTCAATCTATGGCTTTTACCATAAATGCAGCCTTCACACAACTCACTGTCCAATTTCAAATCAACTCCAAGCTCTCGTTTGACCAAAGTCTTCACATGTCGCTTATTTTGGTGTCCTAGCCGCTCATGATAAATCTGTAACAAGTTTTCATCAGAAGTAAGACTGTTAACATGAATGAGATTATCAGGTTGTACATTTTTCACATCAAGCCTGTAAAGTCCTCCCTTCCTTGTACGTGATCCTATTAGTTTCACTTCTCCGTTGACTTTCAAGACACATGTCTCTGCGGTTGAAACAAACTCACTCTTTGGAAGACGATCTTGAGTGGCTAGTACAGAAAACAAGTTTTTCTTAATTTTAGGAACATACCAAACATCATTTAAAGTTATCTTTCCCTTTCTCCCGTTTACTGTAGTTTCCATCTCAATAGTACCTTTCCCTTGTGCAAAAATAGCGTCTCCGTTTGCAGTAGTTACTGCACCAAAAACGGTTCAAAAGTCTGAAACAAGTCATCTCTACTGGTTACATGATTGGTTGCTCCATTGTCAACATACCAAAAAATCATCTACCTGATCATTATCAGTTGGACTATTTACATGAGATACTGACATAAGATTCATACTCGTTCCTGAATCTTTGTTATTAGTCTTTACATTATTACTTGGTTTTGCCGGTCTACCATCCGACTTCCACTTAAAGCATTGTTTGACCTTGTGTCCTTGAAGTTTGCAATAGTGACAAACAACTGATTTGACATTGTCACTTTTGTCTGATGGCCTCTGACCTAACCCTGAATTTTTACTTACTTGATTCAATTTTGATTTAGCTGCCAAAACCTCACCTTTATTTTGTACATTTCTACTGTTTAAAGACTTTTCATATGCACAAAGTTGAGTTGTAAGACTTTCAATGGTTCTCTCAGAATTCGCCATTAACATCCAGCTACTTTTAAACGAGAAATACTCCTCAGGTAAAGTGCCTAGAATCTTACAGATCAGAAACAGTTCAGGTAAGTTAGCATTACTCTTAGCATCTTTCCTAACTTCCAACTTTAAACTATTCCACAAGTTTTTCAATTTAGACATATGGCTAGAAATATCATCATTAGGGTCTTTCTCATTGCTAAAGAACTCTAAGCATAAGTTGTAGGCCTTATCTTCTGAAACTCCATCGTATAGCCTATGTAATTCCAACCAAATGTCCCTACCATTTGAGAATCTCATAACTTTTTCAAGTGTTTCTTCTGTCATATTCGTGGTAATAACTAAAAGTGCATTACTGTCAGCCTTTGTATAACTAGCTAAATCTGACTCACACTTAGCTTTGGTTTCCTTGTCTGCATCTGGACTTGGCTCACTCGGCTTCTGTAGATTTCCTTCTACCACCTCGTATGCTCCAGGTAGGCTTCTTAGTAATATGCAAACTTTGTATTTCCAAGTGGACCAGTTTTTACCATCAAAAAGTCCTATTTGTATTTTGGTCAACTCCATTGTTTACATTTACTAATAAACAGACTTTAGTTACCAATTAAACAATCTAGGCCTAACTTTTGATTTAATAAAAACTCTTTTTAAACATTAATTAAAACATTTAACCACTGTTCTGCTACCATGTTAAAGTAAAAGGCAGGTTTAAAACACTAAACAAAAGTTATTAACAAAATTTTACATAACTGTTTATTCTCATAATAAATTACAACTTCTTTGTTACAACAATTCTCCTAAAATATATTTAAATAAAAAACATCAGCTTGTTGAAAGTAATAATTAAATTGAGTTGAAGTGTATAGAGTAACATTTAATAAATGATATGATATTTCATATATCTTAACACTGCCGAGTTAACCTAAACCACAGAATATAGACAGATAAAAGACAGTTTTCAAAATCCCCCAACAAGACCCCCAAGTATATCGGATGTCCATATTTTATTGTGAAAATATATGGCAACCCTACCTTTTGAGGATGGATATGCAGCTCTGTGTTGTTGTTGTTCTTTAATTTGATGAACTACTCGACCTATTATCTAATTAACAATCGAGAAAACGTACACGAAACGTAAAAACCTGAGATTCTTCACCAAATTTCGTGAATTCAACCTCAATTACTTAAAAACTACTAAAAATACACTTGTAAAACAAATTTGTTTCAGATTTCATATGTCAAAAAACATAATAAATCATGACATTTTCCTCGTAATTTATTTTTTTCGCAAGTTGTGTACATTGTTGATTCACTATTTATAGCCTACATGAATCTTACAGAAATGTTTTACTGGCAGTAATTCCCTAACGAAGCGTTTTAGGTCGTATGTTTATAATGCATGTTTTCTTTATTTTTAGAGACAACAGTAGAATGTACTGTTGAAGTGGGGGAGAACATGAATCACCTTGTATTATTGAATGAAGTATTATTGTACTGCAATCGCCAATGTAAGCTCCTAGATGTTGATCCAAAGTCTTGCGAGCTATCATTCAAGGAAAGAACTGAATTCCTGTCTTGTTGTAAACGTAGTTTGCTTGTGTACTACTCATTTAACGTTAATATTTTCAGATATAAATATATATTTTTATTGTCGATATGATTAAACATTATAATAAATCATTCAACACTTGTAAATGTGTTTTTTTCATAAAAGCAACATTGTATTAATAAAACAATTAATTTTAAACAGCTGATACATCAAACATAAACATGACCCAAAAGCTTATCTATTTTGGGTTTTATTGCGAAATTGTTAAGGTTATTTTTACTAACTCTGGCTTGATTAACTACTTTGCATCATCCTAAAGTAGACTTATAGTGTTTTCAAAACATTACTATTTTATCTACGAGAACGGCAGCAGGCTAAACGTTTATCCTGATGTAATTATTTAAAGAGAACCACGGAGGGAAGGGTAAGCAAGCGTAGAGAACCAACACATAGCGATGCAAGAGCTTTCAGCATGTTTTCTTGTAAAGGATGTTTAAAATATAATATTTAACTAATTTTGTAAAGTAATATAGTTAATAATTATAATAAATTTTAGGCTGCCCGACATAGCAGAAACAATATTACGTCATGAGAAACACAAAAAGAGATCAGATTACTCTAAATAGTTGGTACTCCACTTTAAACAACGTGTTATTTGAAAGACAAACTAAACTAATTTTTGTTCAGTATACACTTAGACAGTGTTAGAAATTAATTACTGTACTGCCTGTGTTAGTGTCACGTCACGTTTAACTCCCACTCACGTCACTTGTCTGTTCATTTATCCATGACATATAGCAACGAATAGTGATATTATTATAGCTTTTCGCGACTCTTTTAAACTGCGTGAGTTTTGAGGTTTCTTGCGTGAGAGCGTAAGGTGACCTTTGAATGCGTGATTCTCATACATTTTGCGTCACCTTGATTGATGAGTTGCCAGGTTGGCTTGGGTATCAGTCGTAACCAACCGTGATCAATTTAAGAATCTGACAACGGGGTTTTGGGGATAACCACTGTAAGAGTATAGGTGGGTTGGTTGGTCAATTTCTCTGAACCTCTATGTGTGGTAGGGTGGGTGAATAACACTGTATGTGTATTGTTGGTTGGGTGGGTCAATACGACTTTCCATGTATGGGTGGGCAAGTTGATGTCAGATAAGTTATAATAATCTTTACCATTTAATTGTTATAGGCTAGTGGGACAAAGTCTTACAGTGATAAATTTACTGTTTTCAAATCCATTCAGCAATTCCTTCACTACTCCAGACACAATCCTTTACTGCATTGGAAATTCAAGTGCAAGCTGATACACGGTGAAGAAATTAAAGGAAATGAGACAAGGGTGAGATCGTACAGTGGTAGTGAATCTATTTGTCACCCACCAACCTCCCCATACACGTACAGGGTTAAAGGCCCACCCATCCACGTACAGTGGTCTCATCTAAAGACAAAGGTTTTAACATTTATATGTACGTTGTGCAGTAGAATATTTAAACTTTTTTTGTTTAAAATGCCACATAACTATTCTTTTCAACATATGATTGATGTTTATCTCATGCCAGGTTTTTCTACCTGCAAACGCACTGAAGCCCGCACTTTTATTCTGAAAGGTATCCAAATAAAAATAAATCAAATGAGTCAACTTTCGTTTAAATCGACACTCGCCTTGAATAAACTAGATCGTTGAAAGCAACGACACATGACCTTGGGAGGCCTCAAAGCAGAAGAACTCTAGATTTAAAGGAGCAGGTTTTAGAAATGGTAAATGAAGTTGTTAATCACATGTTTAAAAAAATTACCCTATCGAAGCCAGTGTGTCTAAGCTCTGCTTCCGGATGATTTTTTAAAAAGATGGACTTTCTGTGTTAAATTTCTTAGCAAATATGAACTTCACCCTTTGATTATGCCGTAAGTATTATTCAGACGAAGTTGGATTGTGTAGAAACGAAGACATTCATTGCAATAATAACCACATTTGGGCAAAAGAAAATTCATATGAGGTAATTCAAAACATACCCCAGAATAACTTTTCCTAAATATCCAATGAACACTATTGAAGAGCTGTATCACAGCATTGTAGAGGGATATAAACAGATTAAGGCTATCCCAGGAATATTCCAGCGAGTAAGGGAGTCGTTAGTGCACCGAATATAACAATGCATTATAGCTGATGAAGGACACATGGCGAATCTCATTGAAGAGTAAAGTGAAGATAGCAAAAAAGTATGACAACCAATAATGCGATTAAAACACTACCAACTTAACAATTTACTACACACATATCTATAAATATGTGTGTAGATATATGTCTATAATATATATATTTATATGTGTGTTCTTTGAATGTTGTAAGATAAACTTTAAATTTACTTTTAATGCATTTTTATTGATTTACTATAAACGAATGTAAAATTAAAATGTTTCAACATTTGTCTATAGATGAGACAATCAAATAACCATTTGTTTTAATTGTTGTCCAAAAAACAGGTAATACAATGTTGTTAAAAAGTCCTACTTAATTATGGAATACTCTGGGACCCCGTGTTAACTTTCAATAGCTACGCTTCGTCATTTTGGTTAGCCACCGATCATCTTTGGTAACTTGATCATTTTGGTTCGCCATTCATGATCAAATTGAGTAGCCACTGACAGTAACAGATAGTGTCTCTTGATAAACTTCAATAGCCAAAAATCTACTTTGGTAGCCCGTGATCTTATGTGATAAACCTTTGTCAACTTGAATAGTTAGTATCCTAATTTAGTATCCCAGGATCATCTGGGATACCAGATTTTCTTTGATAATCTTGCCAAGCCAACTGTGATCCTTCATAAAACTTCTACGGGGTTTTGGGGCCTCAGATGATTACTTAGGTAGCATGTTTCTTCTCACCTGTACACTAAAGTGGCTTTCCCACTCTCAAAATAGTACAGATGTATTGATACAACCACTATTACGCACGTAAATTATTGCCCACTCACCCACACACGTTCAGTTGATTGACCCACCCACCCAACCTACCTAACCAACCATTTACTCATAATACGTTGTCCTATTCACCCACTCATTTACGTATATTGGAATTGATAGTGGTATTGGCCAACCCTCCCACCCATACACAAACGTTGGTGCTGATTCACCCACTCTGCAATGCATTCCGTTCGATGGTACTGATTTACCAGTAATGATATTATGTAGGTTGGAAAGTCCTCACCTCTGCACATGTATGGGTGGTGGGTGGGTTATCACTCACTGTAAATGTACTGGGGGGTGGGTGAGACACAGGAAATACAATTGTATGCTTATGTGTAGGTGGGTGGGCCAATTAATTCCTTCCCACATGTATGGGTGTCTGGGCCAATATCAGGGTACGTGTTCGGTGGGCGGGTAGGTAAATACTATTATTACGTGTGAGAGTATGTAGATGAGTCAATACAACCACACATGAACAGGGGGCGGGTGGGTTCATATCATCTCACATGTATTGGAGGTTGGGCGGGTGACCGTCAATGTAATAGAAGCACGGGAGAAGTTATACGGCCTCACTTTGGTAGAGTGTTGTGAGAAACACGATTTCAAGTCCATCTTAGTACAGGGTCAGGAATTACCTTCTGTACGGTAAATGATACCTTTCTCAGATCATAAATTATATTCCAACATGTTACAAGTCTAACTAATTTTCAGAGGGCTGTGATGTCTGGTGATGATCTCACCACACGTGGCTGGACCAGCGCGGGAAAGCAAGGCCACTTCCTTATCATATAATTTATGCTTCTACAGCTGCAAATACACCACAGAATGTTCGTGGGTCACGTCTGTCAGACAGTCAGCTGACACTGAATACCATTCTTATAAATTCCGTTCACTTATTTAGATTTACGAACAAAATAACGTCCTCGGAAATAACGTATGACATCTGCAAGTACTTTTTAAGTAAGTTTTATGTATAAAAATTGTAATTATATAGGACAGTGGCCTTGTAAATTTTTTGGCTGAAAATGTTATGTTATACGTATGTTATTTAATAGTAATAATAATTAATCAATAATTCACTAAAATATTATTTATTAAATTCAATAAGTTTATGTAACTTCTATTCTTACAATGGTGGTCACTTCGGCAAGGGTCATTCATTTTTTATGCAAACAGGAAATAACTCATAAGGGTGCCCCATTGTCACATTTTGAAATTTGTTAGCTAACTGGAAAAATATTATTCCGGTATATTTGTCTGTTCTCAAACTGGACTCTTTTATCCTTGTTCACAAACTAGACTGTTCAAAAATTGGACACAACCGCTTCAAGTGTACGATAAGATTATTATTACGGAACAAATCGTTGAAATAGTAATTAACACCATGTTTATAGCAATTTTAGCGGAGGAAAACAGTCACCTTAAGTTCTCTGCAATGTGTCATGGCTTTTAAGAACTCGTTATCCATGTTGACCACGGATGCTAATCAGGCCAGGTAATGGTGCTAATTGACCATAGGCAAGGTAATCAGTTGTGGACACTAAACTTTACCATGGGTGCTACCAAAGGTAATTACGGGTTGTTACCCAAGTTTACCACGGATGCTATCATTCCTATATACTGAAGCTGACCACTAGTGCTGCTCATATTATGTAAACACAGGTCCTAAATAAATAAGTTCACCAATAATGCTTAAGAAGGTAATCCCGGGTACCTACTCATTGACCATGTGTGTTAATCAACGTCATAACTAGTGGCTGCACAAGTTCAGTTCACCAAGTTCACCAAATCATAGTAATAGTAAGTGGCTACCCAAATTGACCACGTATTCTACCTAAGATAATTACAGGTCCTACCTAACAGAAAATATTACCCAAAATGATCACTGGTAGTACACAAGGTAATCACAGTTACTACCCAAGTTAGCCAAGAGTGGTACCCAAGGTAATTACAGGCACTATCGAATCTCCCAAAAGTCATCGGGGGGGGGGGGGATATTCACCTTGACCACGGGTGCTACTCAAATTAATCACAAGTACTACCCAAATTTACCACGAGTCCTATCCAAGGTAATCACGAGTGGTTAGCAATGTTAACCATGTTTTATAATTAAGGTAATTACGGGTGGCTACCCAAGTTGACCATCACGGTAATCATGGGGTGGCAAGTCAAACTGACTACGGGTGCTATTCATAAAATCACAGGTACTAACCAAGTTGACTACAGGTGTTACCCAATGGTTAAAGTTGGGTTACTCAAGATGATCACGACTACTACCCAAAGTAATCACAGGTACTATTCATGTTGACCAAGGATGCTACCCAAGGTAATAACGGGTGGCTAGTCAAGTAGACCACAGGTAATAACCAACGTGATCCCTGGTGATTACACATGTTTAGTTCACCAAGAGTGCTACCAAAGTAATTATGGGTTGCTACCTAAATTGAACGCGTGTTCTACCTAAGATTATTAGATGTCCTACCTAAGTTGAGCACAGGCTCTACTCAAGGTAATCACAAACACTACTCAAGTTCACAACCAGTCCTATCTTAGGTAATCACCCATGGTCAACTTGGATAGTACCTGTACTATCCAAGTTGACCATGGGTGCTACCCAAGATAATCACACATATTACCCTCAATTTGACCACTGGTGCTACTCAAGGTAATGCAGGGCCGCCCAGAGGGGGGGGGGGGCAAAAGGGGCAAATTGCCCCGGGGCCACACAGACTTAGTTCACAGGGGGGCCACATTTCATGCAACAAAAAAGAAAATTCTTAATAATCTACTAGATAAGATATGATTCAGGCCTGTATCAAAATATCAAAAGTGATATTAGGCCAGATAAGTCTTACAGTTTTAGTTTTAAAACGTTTAAACTAAACCATTGGTTTTATAGCAACCAGGGAGCCTTTTGGAGCAAGTTGTACACTGGTCTTTGAAGTTTGTCAGCGGTCGACATAGTAGTGTGACAGCATACGCTCTGGTTGGTGCGTGACTGCAACTGTACTCCTCGCCAGTTGTCTTGTTTGCGAACAAGTGTAAAGGCATGCAGCTTGTGAACACACCAGTTTGTGAACATATAAATATACTTGAGTGGTGTGTACAGTGGGCCACCTCTATGAGATGTCCTGTTTTCGTACACTATTTATATAAAACATGTAAAGATCCGCTAACTTTACATTTGTATTACTCAAAACTCCGTGTTTGGACGTGTTTAATACAAGGTGGACAAGAACGTTTCTGTATGTTTTATTTTTTAACTTTAATTTCAAAAGTATATACTAGTTCAAACAAAATTGTTATACTTGTCCTAAATTCAACTCTATCTTGGCTTTTAGTGGTAGGAAAATCAATCGCTTGGTCACGTTATTATCCTTACAAAACCATTAGTTATGATATATTACTATTATAAACTTAAGATAATACAGCAATTGCGAATTGATTTTGTGACGGCCCGTTAATTTATTGAATAAATAAATGAAAATACCACCTTTGTGGGCCGTCTAAATAAAATAAAATAAATTACACCCTCTATTTGTTTTTGTGTTTTAATGTAACTTCAAATTTAATAATAATAATTAAATTATGCCTCCCTTTAGTTTTTGTTACACCATTTTAAATAAATATGAGTGAATATTGGGTTCAGTGGGAAAGGCAAAAGTATTGATTTATCTGTAGCAGGCCAGTATGGAATGTGGTGGCGTGATGTCACGTGACTTCTAAATGCAGCCCACGACTCGAAAACTGAGAGATATTGCAATGTTCCAGCAACCCTAACATACCAATGTTAGTTACATGGTGAATCGTTCAGGGCTGGAGGGCAGCACCATACGGCCTAGAAAGTCATACGATCAAACGTTCTTTCGCGTGATTGGTTGACAATATTTCTAATACTGGCTTGGGGATGAAGCCACCCCTCTCGATCTGTCTGCCTGCAACCGTGATCGCGAGTACATGTAGTAAGTAACGCGGTTTCCCCTTTGATTCCCGGGCTTGCCATGTCTGTTCAATTTATGTAAATTCGCGTATTAGTTTTCAGTAATCATGTTTAATTTGTAACCGTAACTCAATTCTAAATTCATTTATAGACAGCACAGACAATGGCAAGCGCCGTTAATTATTAATTGAAATTAGATTTGTTTGAATTTAAATTGTTGTATCTTAGAATAACCACGTTGTTAACAAACTACAAATTATAATAATTTTATATTGTTTATTTTAAAAGATTTCATACTAACTGTGAACTTGTAAATTAACTTGTGTCAAGGTTCTAGCTTCACTAAAACTTAACAATTTTTATTAATAAAACACTAATATTACTTATAATTGTGTTGCTGTTTTCAATAAAAAAAGCTCCCAACCGATCCATCTATTAGGCCAACCAGCACCACGTTTTAGGTAATATTGTGAATAATTCATTAAATTCAGTATACGGAATACACTCCGGTAAAGTCCGCGAACCCAGTCAGTGTGGTGAACCATCAGTTTTTGTGATTTATTTCTCCAGCTGGTGTGTAAGTACCCTCATCAAGGTGTCAGGTGTCACAATTTGTATTTGTAGTGGTTTGTTGATTAAGCGTTTATCCTTATTATTTTGTATTTTTTCACAAATTCTGTTTATGTAGATAAATAATCTTGATTTAGTGTTTCGAAAATCCCTTGACTCATCGTAGCAAAATAATAGATCTATATAATGTGAAAACGAGTGATCAGTAACCTGCGGCCTAAAGTATGCAAATCAATAAATTGTAATAAAAAAAGTGAAATCCTAAGAACAACACAATTAAATAAGCAAACAAAATTACAGTAAAACATTTTAAATCTGTCATTTTAAAAAGGTCGAAAAGTCTTTATGAGGTTCTTACAAACTTGGTTTCAAAGCTGGTAGTAGGCGGCGGCACTCCGTTCGAACGTGGTAACGTTGCACTCTTTCCCGGCACTGATCAGCTAATTTTTCAATATATGCACTAAATTTAAGAAATAGTAGTCGTATTTCAGTAGTAACTGTGTTTTGCACCCCAAAAAAACCCACAGGCAAAATATACGATGTTGTAAAACGTGGCTGGAAGAGTTCAATTGTCATGAAGGCTAGATTGGGGACATCGTCAATCATTAGTCTGTTTGATTACTGTCGTCCTGTAAAGAAATATTTTGTTATTGTTGTATTTTATAGAGTGATATTTCTGTAATTTAATGCGTTCTTTTGGATTTCATAGTAAACTACTATAATTATCAATTAATTTAATTTGCTATGATTCATATTCCATTTAAAGATTTTGAGAGAACAAAAAGCTAAAGTTTAGGCCCAGTAATTTATGGTAACGTTTTATTGAAATCAATAAAAATAGACTATAAATGTTTCAATATAGTATTGTAATATACTGCAAAGTAAATTATATATTTTTTCACTACACTACTATGAGTTCAGCTGTTTTCGTTATGTGTTTACAACCTGCGAAACATCATATTTTCAACAGCTGTCTATTGTTTACTACCAAAAGTAACATTGTTTACAACCGAAAATTTTCCACAGTCAACAACACCTGTTTTTATTCCGTAGTGTAGTGAAAAGTATCGTTCAAAACTCGAGTGAAAGTGTTTTGTATGTTCTCGACCATTCGAAGTGCTCGACAAGTCTCGCACTTCAAACATATGGTCTCGAACAAGCAAAACTCCACTTTCCACTCTTGTTATGAAATATACTATTACAGTATAAAAAGAATAAATTAACGATGAAACCACTAAATTACAGTAGATTTCTAGGTACTTAAATTTGGTAAATATGCATACAACAACATCACCGCTCGCTTACCAGATGTGCAACAATATGTGTGTATGATGCATTACATTCTACTTGCCCTACGCTATCGCGGGAGGAATTGCGTGGCATAATCTTGTCTAAAAATTATAATTTTGTTACGTTCTGTACTATCCGGATTCATCTTCCATCGTATTTAACCGGTTAACCAGAGTTTACTGTACCGGTACATGCAATTTTTTTTACTTTCTATCTACTGTAATGTTTCCTTTGACATTTTAAATTTTCTAGTTATTATGACATGGATGTTCGTAAAGACATTTTACCAAAATATTATGACATGGTCTTAATCAAAAGAGGAGCTCTTAAGTACACCGTTAATAGATAAAACATCTCCATCATTGTTAAGATTTGTACAACTCCTTTTGAATAATATTTATTTTGTGACATTTAACTTGTAACTCTTTTATTGTCTGGTTTAATTTACCCTGAAACTGTAACAGGAACAGGGGTGTATTCTCAACATATTCAGTAGAGTAGTTCTTGATTAAAAACCAATTATGCCCACGTACAGGTTGTTCCCAAACAAATAGCATAATTGATTAATGTTGTCATTCATTAACATAACAAATCTACGACCAATCAAAATAGTTTTCATAATTTTTTACTGTCACTGACGAACGAGTAAGCCATTTATATTTTTGACAATCATTAATACAGTATTTATTTATTGTTTGTTGTGTGATAAGTGAAATTAACTAAGATTGAACCACTGTACGTGTATTGTTGAGCGGGAGGGTCAATACCACTGTTCGTGAATAGGTGTGTGGGTGTATCAATACCACTGTCACTGTACGGAAGTGTACACTGTGATGTACATCAATGACATAGTATCCAATTTGACAGACATAAATTTTACTATGTTTTATGCTGAGAAAATTGAGTTGGTACAAGATACCTTTTATGCCTGTGAAATAAAAATTGAATAGTATTAAAGTTTAGCACAAAGACAAACTAAAATCACGAATATAAACTAGATGTTTTAATGTCCAACATCAATCAGTTACGTACCCAGTGGTCTACAACCTGTTTTGAAGACAATAACATAACCTCAACTCTCAGTTGACTGTTTTTAAAGCACTAGATGTTCACGCTCGCCAAATTATTTTACTTCGTGAACATTCGGCCACTTGCTCTTTAGCAAGCAAAGCCAAGTGGCCTATACAAATTTATTGGCCCCTCCCTCCCTCACCCACAGCTAATATCGTTGGCGAGGATGGCTCCTCAACTGGCAATCGGAGAGCTGCTGCGCCCAACTATGCAACTGCCTATGCAACTGACTGTGGCATTGCTTGGTTCGTTATTATTTATTTAATATTAAAGAATAACAGTTTTGATATAAGAGATTGATATTATTGTAGCGGTAATACTTAAGGAAATGTTTAAAAAGTATATGACAATTAGAGAAAACTTACCGGAGCTTCGCAGCTAGCCCTGAGAAAACGTCCATGAACAAGAATCTTAATTACAATAGGTAGTAGTCTTACGAAAGAGATGGTAAGAATATCGTAGAATGCGCTAAAAGTAAAATTGTAATTTATATTGATATTTCAATATCAATTATAGTATATTTGACAATCAGAGTAATTAAATTTATTTTGAAGTGAAGGAAGGGGCCACATGGTAAACACTGCCCCGGGGCCACCAAAAGTCTCTGGGCGGCCCTGAGGTAATGACTGATAATACTTAAGGTAATGACTGATAATAATGCAGCAATTATTTACGAAATTGAACAATTAATCAATTTTACAACCTCTAGCAGCCCCCTGCGTTTAGGGTCCCTTTAAAGTAAATTAGTATTTAACAACTTACTATAATACTCATCACCTCATGAAATTATGCCATAGTGTATTAATAGAGGGAACTTATTTAAGGTGTAATAATTCCTTTGTTTAAAAAAATGAGTACATGTACATATCGATTAAAATTTACAGTTTACGGTTTCGTAGTTAATGACGCTATGAATTGGTTAACATTTAGAAACAATCATAGAGGCCAATAATTGTCAGCCATTAGTGTACATGGTATTGACCTACCCGCCCACCCATACACGTACAGTGATATTGGCCCACCCGCCCACCCATACACGTGCAGTGGAATTTTCCCACCCGCCCACCCATACACGTACAGTGATATTGACCCACCCACCCACCCATACACGTACAGTAATATTGACCCACCCACCCACCCATACACGTACATTAATATTGAACCACCCACCCACCCATACACGTACAGTAATATTGTTTCAAGAAAACGGTGTTTCAGGAAATTAATAACAACTTTATTCTAAAAAGTAAAAAATTCTTAATAAATTTCTAAAATTTATAAAGATTATTCCAAAAATGCTTGTCATCAACGTATTAAAATAGAAATACAATACATCAACGGTTTTATTTTAATAAAACATTTTTAAAGTTAGTGAAAATTGAAAACTGGTAAAAATTCGGTTTTTTTTCTCTAGGTAGGTTAAAAATTATTAAAACTTACAATAAAATATAAAAATGCATATGACATAACGTCATATGCACTGTTGTACAGTTACACAATGGTGTGATTGGATTGTTCATTGCTTCTTAGCTTCCTAGGAAATAACGTTCTAACTCGGGAAAACATAATTTGTCAATAGGTTTTTTTTACCTTATTAATTTTGGAAAGACTTTAAGGTTTTGAGTAATTGCTACTTAACATGTGTAATGGTACGACATATGAAGAAGTTTTAACATATATAAAAAATATTGCCATCTAATAAAAGGCCATAATAATATTAACCTTTAATTAAGTAATTTTTAACAATTTCACCTCAATTATTATTCATTAGTAAGACGCCGATCGTCAATATATAGGCGAATAAGTGTGATGAGCGTACATGAACAAGTGTAGTCATTGTTTGTCAGAAAGAACTATTTATTAATAGACCGATAACCAGGGAAATGGTTTTCAAGTCACAATAACTTATTTAAAATACCGTAACAAGACAGACAGATGAAAAACAAAACATTTTATGTCTATATTTATAAAGATTTTAAACTTATTTAGACGCAAGCAAACATATTCCAAGTTTGAGCACTTAGTTTGGTGAGACCGTTTATAAATAATAACGATAGTTACCAAACTTTTGTTATTAACACATTTAATAACAATTTAAGTTGATATCTAACTAAGCATTAATATACTGTCTATTTAATGGAAAATTACTCCACATTTACAGCAGAAATTTAATTTAGTAACTAAGTAGGCTTATTCTCTATTGATAGTGTTTTATAAAGTGTTGGGTTTTAGATTTATTAAACCATTAAAACACAATTAGAAATATATTGATCAATCATGATGATATTTAAAACAATTAAGCAATTAATAAAGTATCCATAGACATGAAACGATAGCTTCGAAACAACTGTATTTTAAAGGCGTTCTGCGACATTCTAACTAGGCGTATCCACTTTCCTGCGTCGTGACTGTACTTTTGGACCTAGCGAGATTTGGACGCAGTGCGCAACGTCCAAAAGCCTTGACAGTGTCACAGCGTCCAAACGGTCTTGTTGCACACCGTCCAAATTGGACGCTGTGCCCGTTGGACCCAGTGAAATCGTGTTTTGCTAATCATATGTAGTATACGGCAAAACCAATGTTGGACCTAGTGACATTTGGACCTACTGCAACAGACCCGATCGTTCGGTGTATAGTTTATTGATTGAAAAACTGTGCGTTTCTGAGAGTTTTGTAACTACAAATATGGACCCTTATAAACATAAATCGGGGGCCCTTAAAAGAAAAGAACGAGAAAAGCGACTTGAGGCTAGTAAAACGGGATTGAGGACATTAATTGAAGTTGGTTTAAAAAAAGAAGATTCTAGTAACGAAGACGTATCATTGGAAAGTGCATCAAGAAGTACAGAAATCTGTTGTAAGAATGATAAAGATGACAATCAAATCTCTTCATTTCAAGCGGAAAACGAACAGCCATCCTCAAGTAGGCCTAAGCCTATTCAGCTTGAAACCTCATTATTACAGTCACAGAATGCAGAGATTACTCTATGTAAGGATAAAGCAGAAATTAGTACTAAAGAACCATTGCTTCAATTTGAGACTTGTGGGAGTGAGAGTGAGCTGTTTTCAAGTGAGGATATTCCACCCGGAAGTAGGCCTACTTTAATTAGGCCTAATTTAGTCACAGACACAGTATCTGATCAATATGACCTACTACAACTGCCAGAATATCCAACTTCAGATCAACTTGAAAGTTATGTCCGTAAAGGGCCTAATTTAATTCCTGAATGTTTACCAAGTGATGGTAAACGACCCTTCCCGAAGGTTGTTCTATATTCCAAATCTAAGAATGGAGAAACCTGGCCTAGGGATTGGTTGACATGGAATAAAAGTAATGAATCACTTTCTGTTTTCCATGCCGTTTATTTGGTCGTAGTAGCAATGACAGTTCTGAAAAAAATCGCTCAGTACTAATGAGCAACGAAGGTTGGAAAAAAGAATATACTTGGAGAAAGTTATACGACAAGCTACCTAACCATGAAGTGACTGAACACCATAAAACTTGCTATTTAGAGTGGAGAAAACTAGAGAGGCGACTAAAAAAAGGTTCAGACATTGGTTCTCAATTAGACAAAGAATTGAAAGAAAGAAGAAAATATATGAATAAACTGTTAGAACGTATTTTAGCAGTTATTTTGTTTTTGGCTGAACGAGGTTTACCCTTGAGAGGATCGTCATAAAAAATTGGTGACCCGCAAAATGGAAACTTTTTTAGGAATCATTGAACTACTTTCTGTGTATGACCCGGTTCTGCATGAACACGTAACAAAAGTGAGGGAGTGTCAAAAAGATGGAAAAAGAATTCAAGCACATTATCTATCATGGCAAATCCAAAATGAGTTTATAGAAACATGTGCCAATAAAGTAGTAAATGTTATTTTGGCTGAAAGGGAAAAAGCCAAATACTACTCAATTTTAGTTGATGCAACCCCTGATGTTTCTCACGAAGAGCAGATTACATTTGTGTTAAGATACATTTTTGAAAAAGAAGACGGTTTCAAAATTTCAGAAAGATTTCTTAGCTATGTCAGTTTGTGTGAAAAAACAGGCCTAGACATTGCAGATGCGATATTAAAGGAACTAGCCAACCATGGGATTCCCTTAAACGATTGTCGAGGTCAAGGTTTTGACAATGGCGCAAACATGGCTGGCATTTACAAAGGAGTGCAGGCACTGATACTTCAAAAGAATCCATATGCTCTGTTTTCAAACTGTGCCGCTCACAGCCTTAATTTGTGTGGTGTTAATGCTGCTGAATGCTGCACAGAAGCAGTGACATTTTTTGGAATACTGCAGCGTTTGTACAGTTTTTTTTCGAAATCTCCTACCAGGTGGAAAATTCTGGAAGAAGAAATTAATTTTTCTCTCCATAACCTATCTGAAACACGGTGGTCAGCTAGGGTTGACGCACTGAAACCACTAGCCCAAAATCTTCCTGGAGTCAAACGAGCTGTTTCCAGATGCACAGAGCTAAATCTGAGTGCTGACGCAAAATCAGAATTTAACGGAATTGAGAAATACCTGCAAACTTTCAATTGTACTTTAATGTGTTCCGTTTGGTACAAAATATTATTGCCAATCGATCACTTTAACAAAATACTGCAGAAAAGAGATGCAACCCTTGATGTAGAGATTTCTAACATTGAAAGCCTGTTACAAGAGTTGAAGGATTTAAGAGAAAAATTTGACAAAATTTTGACAAAGACTAAACTTGTTACTCAAGCTATGTCTGCTATACACAAAAACACAGAAATGACACTAAATGAACGAAGACGTAAAAAAGGAAAATTTTCTTTGATGAAGAATGTGAAGAAGAAAGAACTGATGATGGAGACGAGGTTGAAACCAAGCAAGAAAGAGATTTTAGAATAATTGTTTTTATACAATTATTGACGCAGTGATAGCTGGATTGACCCATAGATTTAAAACCGCAAGAGAGCTAAATGATGTTTTTAAAATACTGTGGCAATACCTCTCATCTACAGAAGAAACAATAGTTGAGGATTCCAACCGACTATCAGTACTTTTCCAAAAGATATATCAAAGGATATTAAAGAAGAAATAATCCATCTGAAAACAATCCATCGAACAAATTTAGGAAGCACGGCACTTTTGACCTTCTAAACAAATTAAAGGAACTGAAGCTTGATTGTCTTTACCCCAATGTTTGTGTAGCGTTAAGAATTTTTTTTACATTACTTGTGACAGTTGCTGGGGCCGAAAGAGTTTTCAGTAGTTTGAAACGGATCAAAAACTTTAATCGTTCTACAATGGGACAAGAAAGACTGTGTGGCCTTACAACACTTGCTATGGAAAGTGATCTAGCACGGCAAATTGACTTTAGTGAAATTATTGAAGAGTTTGCAAACAAGAAAGCGAGAAAAATAAACTTTTAGGAAAATGAAAGTTAGGCAAACTGCTAACTCATTTTAGTAGGCAATTTAGTAGGTACCTCATAAAGTTAGGCAATTCTCCTTACTGTACTGTATGTAGAGAATGAGTAATAATTGTTTACATATTATCGAACGTGTAACGTTTTTCACCTAAAATTGCCTAATGTATGCATTAAAGGGAATATATTTAATTGTTTACTCGTAGACTGACTATTAATAAACTAGTAACTAGTTTTCATTTTTAAATTGTGCCTTAAACATTCCTTGAACCTTTGTATTCAGATATTTAATTTACCATGAAATTATAACCTAGTAACTCTTAGTGGGTTTCTTCGACCAAGCTTGGCGTTGGCTTGGGCTTGATCTACCGGGCGTCCGGTAACCCGCAGTGAACGTGTTAACAGCAGTAAACAGTATTTAAGTATGAAAATATAGATATCTCTAACTAGCTTTTTATTAAAAAAAGTGAGAGATCTTTAAATAACAGATCTCTTGTGAAAAAGAAAAGAAAAGTCCTTTAGGGCCTTAAAAATGTATTTAAACTCTGAGATGGTGTGATAAGTGCTATTAATAAGTTTAAGACCATCAACCACCGTAGCGTTGCGTACCATAGGCGCCGTTGCGTTGGGGGGGGGAGTGGAGAGGGCCCGCGGCAACGATTGCCCAGGGGCCCGAGATTTCTCTCTGCGGGCCTGATTCTGAGACCCATCCCCCACCCAAAACTGGAAGTCGTGCCAAATGGGGGATGGCTCAAAACCAGTCAGGTGATAGGATCACGTGTGGCAGTTAGAAGTCAAATTACAACTCGGCAGCTGAGCAAAAACTAATTTATTTCAAGAAAATTAATTAATTATTCTGAAACACCGGCAGAAGGCCACAATATCAAACTTACACTTAGACAATCCACAAGAAACAATAAAATTAACAAGAGACTAACACAAAAACAACAAACGCCTCAAATACCGAAATTACAAAACATACGTGTCTATCTGCAGAAAACTAGAGACACAACGATTTTAAGAAAAAACTTATAAAGAAAAATTTTGAATAAATTTTTAGACAACACCAATTAACCGACAATGTAGCTCACATCCCATGATTCC
>JAQJVL010005525.1:0-34802 GCA_035578905.1 Stictocephala bisonia | reverse complement strand
GCAGATTTACATAGAATGATTATGTCTAATTAGTAAGTATGTTTTCTTTGAGGTTATTGTCGGAGAAATATAAATAACTTAAACCTCGGAAGTGAAATCCTGCCAAGGGAGAAAAATTATGAAATTTAGTTGCACAAAGTACAAGTTAGATTAAAGAGCACTAGACAAGGAATTAGTATATTAGCAATAGGATATCAACAAACGTACCTAAGAAGACAAGTCCACTAACATCTTACAGTAGAGAACAAATAAAGAAACAACACATGGCACAACATTTCAGTGCCACTGGCACTTTCCTCAGGTGAGAAGATAATCAATAGAGTAGATAATGATTCTCTACTCACTTGAGGAAAGTGCCAGTGGCACTGAAATGTTGTGCCACGTGTTGTTTCTTTATTTGTTCTCTACTGTAAGATGTTAGTGGCCTTGCCCTTTTAGGTAAGTTTGCTGATGTTCAATCTCTTTTAACCCTTTGAGGATCGACAAAAAAAAGTGCTAACTCATTTTCCTCCCCTCACTTTTCAAGTGCGACAAGTAAAATATTTAGATTGAAAATTTTGAGTCTTTATACATTTATTTATAACATTTGTTCTAATAGAGGTACAAGGGTACTTCTTTGACCAGAATGTTTGTAAATACTTTATCAGAAAAAATGTCCATAAGTCATCTCATAATTTTTAAATATTTATATTTTGTCAAACAAGTTTATTTTGTTTTAAACATTTGTTTACTTTTTTGGTACTCTAACAGCTCACAAACAAAAAATATTTTGTGTGTGAAACTGTGTTATTGAAGTCTAAACTTAATCAACTACAAACTGTAACAATTGTTAATTGTCTCATTATAATGATTTTAGAGAATTGTGTCTAGAAAATGTTAAATATTGTAAGAACTGAGAGATTTAGGTGTTTGGTTCTTTTACCAAAAGTTTTCAATATAAATTCTCCAAGTTTTGAGAAAAATTCAGAATCTTCCCCTTTCAAATAAAAAAGTAGTTTTTTCCCATTTAAATTAGCTAAATAACCAGTATATTCACGTTGTTAATTTCCTGTCAATTTCATGCGACATGTTTTCTGAAGTCAACATGTTTGGTGAGCCTTACTTGTTCGGTTGTCCTGGTTTAGAGGGTTCTTATTGGTTGATTTTGCTTCTAGAGTTAGGAGGGGGTAAGTCCGTTGGTGGAAGGTTTGCGGGCGTTCGAGCAGTTTTAAGTAATCTTTTGGCGAGTGACCACGTTTGTTCTTCACGGCGATTTTAACCGTTCGGAGTCTTGTTTTCCGGATCGGCAATTTTCCTTGTCGCTAGTGAGTGAGTGTGCGTATGTCGCGCTTTGTTTGTGGTCACGTTGTGGGTTAAACCTCCAGGACAGCTACGTAAGTATTTTTTACAAGTTTTCTCTAGTTAGGTTTTTTCAGTAGGGTTTTAGTAGATAGGGTAAGATCCACCAAGCATGCGCGGTTAAAACTTGTTCTTGTTTGTAGTCACTCTTCTAGTGACAGTTCTGAGAGTGCTTTGTTTTCTATTTAAAAAATTTTGTAAAAAAAAGGAAAATGTTTCAAGTCACTAAAAGCTGGTTATTTATTTCTTTTCAGATCTCCCGGAGGCAATTTTAATTTGCAATTTTAATTTTGATTTGCAACTTTGATTTTGATTTTCAATTTGATTTCAATTTCAATTTTCAATTTTGAGATATTTTCAATTTTCTAAATTTTTGAATTAAGAATTAATTAATAAAAAAGGTTCTGGTCTGAAGATATTTGATTTGTTTTGATTTTAAATAAAGAAGGATCTTTTATTTTCGTTTTTATTATTATTTAGATAAGAAATCCAATTTTATTTTAATAAAAAAAAATAAAGAAACTTTTTATCATTGAAGAATTTTTATTTAAATCTCTCATTTAAGTTGTTCAACATATCAAAAATAAATAGTAGCTTCATTAAGGCTACATTAAGTGCGCAACTCTGCTAGTTGAACAACAGAGAGACGTTTAAAAATAGAAGTGTGTGCTTATAACCAATTTATCTCAGACCAGATTTTAAAAGAAAATTTAATATTAAATAAATTGAGAAGATGGCACTCAAGGTAGACTTTCTACTGAAGAAAGAACTTATGTATGAAGCACGTTTAAGAGGAATAGAAGTAGAAGACAGCATACTAGTGGGTGATTTAAGAAAGAAACTTAGAGAGCTTGTCAAGTTAGGTGTTAGGCCTAATATAGGTTACCTGTCCGGCCATGTAGTAGGTGGAGAGGAATATGAGTTCATTAAAGTAAACTTGGAAAATCTGAAAGAAAGAATTGAGGGTGTGGTGGAAAGTAGATGTTTAAGTGATATAATCCGTATTGAAGCTAAGTTAGCTCATTACGAATTAAGATTAAAGGGTCTAAAAGGGTTGTTTGTAAGTAATGAAGCCGCTTTAGCTAAAGTGTCATCTCTCGAGGAAAATTTAAATTCCTTGAAGGAAATGGTAGGGAAAATTAACATTGATTTAGCAGAGAAGGACAACATAGAGCAGGAGATAACTAGAAACGGCGAAATTGAAGACGAGTTTGAACAAAGCTTAGTAAGGGGAATGCAGAAACCGGTTCTAATGAGCCAATCGATAAGCGCACCCTTGAACGGAGTCGCATCTCCAGAAATGGCAGATAATTTCAACTGTCAACGAAATGTTAGGTTGAATTATTCTCGCCTACCTAATCCACTAGAGCGTTATCTAAATAGATTTGAGGTAACAGATGGGTTAAACGCTAGCTTGTTGATCAAATTCATTAAAAACATGTTAGCTTTGAAAAATGAAACAAAGTTAAAAGATAGTGAGATTTTAGAGATTATCTTGGGATATGCTAACGGTCCTTTGTATAGTAAAATATTAAAGTGTAAAGAAGAGAGGGACACTGTAAGTGAAACTCATCTTATTATTCTAAAACAATTCGTTCCAATGGGGCTGAGAGAAAACTTAAAGAAAACAATGGTAAACCGTCCACAGAAGTCTGGGGAACCATTAGAAGTATATATAAATGAATTGAAAATCTATAGTGAGGTACTTAATACTAGATACACCGAAGAAGAAGTAGTAGACATTGTTAAATTAGGATTAAATCCAGAAACTAGAGCTAAATTAGTATTTGTGGGCAATCCTACCAGCTATGCAGACCTAGATAGCATGTGTATTCAAGTACAAAATGTATGTTACAACGATGTGCAACGTAGAGAGGTAAGAGCATACCTACCACCTAAGCATAGCGCTAGCCGTAATGTAAACAATGTAGAAGATCGAAAAACATGTTTTATATGTAATAAATATGGACACATAGCGAGGGATTGCTATCAAAATAGGAACACACAGAAGCACACACAGCAGTACAACAAAGTTTTCACACCACCCAATAAACAATACAACCCAGTAAAATACAATAGACCTGGAACAAGTTTTACACAGAAGGAGATTACATCACAGAAGCCAAAAAACTAGATTATGGGAGGGAGTTGGCCAAATTCGGATCTCGTGTCGATCCCCTCCCAGAAATCCAGCAAAATGTAAACAAAAACAAACCCATGCACAACAACACAGCAGACGACAAGATGACTCACTCAAGTGTAAACAATAACACTGATAATATGGAACACAGTCTAAACATTTTACCAACTATTGAAGTTATAGTAAACAACAAAGTGAAACAGGAAGCATTAATTGATACTGGAAGTTCAATTAATGTAATTAGTGAAGATTTGTTTAACAAATTAAAAGCATGTTGTCCTAAGTTACAGTTGAATAGGTCAGATATTAAGTGTCGTACAGCGAGTCAAAGTGAAATGAAGATACTGGGGCAGTGTAATTTAAAAATAAAAATAAATGAATTTACTTGGAAAATACTTGTCCAAGTAAGTAAACAATTAAGTTATGCTATGATAATTGGGAGTCAATTTATTAAACAAAGTGAGTTGGTAGTAGACTTGAAAAGTAACCAGTGTTATTTTAACTTCAAGCCTAAGGTAAAAATCGAATTCATTCACAGTTTAGCTAACATAAGAATTAATGTAAACAATGTTAGTAAACAAGTAAATATTGGCTGTAGTGAAGTCAAGGAAGAAATAGTTGATTTAATAGAAAAATATCCAAATGTTTACACTAATAAAATAGGCAGTGGAATAGATTATGAATATACAATTAAGTTGAATGATACTACTCCTGTCAATATTAGACCATATCCAGTTAATCCTGCTAAGATGAAAATTTTGAAAAATATATTAGATGACTTACTCAAACAAAATATTATTAGGCCTAGTCAATCACCATACAATAGCCCTGCATTCTTAGTACCGAAGGGTGAAGACAAATATAGGCTAGTTATTAATTATTCAGAAGTAAACAAGAAAATAGAGAAAGTAAACACACCGCTGGGTGACTTGCATGATATTCACCATTTCCTAGAAGGAGCAAAATATTTTACAGTCTTAGATTTATGTAGCAGTTTTCACCAAATTAGATTATCGGAAGAAAGTAAAAGAATAACAAGTTTTAGTACACCATTTGAAAGCTTTGAATTCAATCGCATTCCATTTGGTCTTCATTTAGGCTCATCTTTGTTATCCAGTTATTTAAATAGAGTACTGGAGGGACTGAAATTCAAGTGTGTTATTAATTATGTGGACGATTTAATAATTTATTCCAAGACATTAAATGAACATTTACAACATATTAAAGAAGTTACTGAAAGACTCAATAAATGGAACCTCACTGTTAACCCAGAAAAAGTAAAATTTGTATTTAAAGAAATAAAGTTTTTAGGATATCTAATCAGCCATAATCAAGTTACAATAGATCCTGAGCGCACCAGTTCAATTTTAAGTGCCAAACCCCCTACCAATAGCAAAGCTGTAAGTCGATTTATAGGAATGTCCAGTTATTTTGCTAAATTTATTCCAAATTATGCTGAACTTGCAGCTCCTTTAAATGAATTAAGGAAGAAAAATGTTAAATTTGAATGGAATTCCAAGTGTCAGGAAAGTTTTGATAAAATAAAAACAATAATTAGCAATCCACCAGTATTAAAAATACCTAATTATGAGCAAGAGTTTATTCTACACACTGATGCCAGTAACAATGCAGTTGGAGCATGTTTATTACAGTATGAGGGAACTGATCTTAAGCCAGTAGCTTTTTATTCTAAAAAAACTAAATCAAAGTGAAAAAGTAATGAGTATTTACCATAAGGAATGCTTAGCCGTAACAGCCTCAATACAGAAATTTTATAGTTATTTGGAAGTAAAGCCATTCACTTTGAGGTGTGACAATAGTGCCTTAGCTTGGATTCTAACACATTGTAGAAAATTAGGAAAACTAGCAAGATGGTGTGAAATAATTTTGAGTTTACCATTTAAAGTAGAAATAATTAAGGGTAAAGATAATGTATTAGCAGACTATCTAAGTAGAATATTTAGCAATAATGAAGAGGAAGTTCCAAGTGAGGACATTTTAGTTCATTGTTATGATCAGTCGGTAGTGCAGACAATGGATGTAGATAAGGAAGAGATTAGCGATGTTTCACCCACTGTAGAACCTGTTATTGTCAAACAAAATAGCCTCAATAGACTGTTTATAACTAACATAACTGACTTTCCTATGTCATGTGTACAGTTATCTGAATATCAGAATAAGGATCCGGAAATTATAAAAATTATATGTAGTATAAGAAACAAAACTAACAATGAAAAATATTTTTTGAAAAATGGTGTTTTAATGTATAAATATAACAACCGAAGTAAGGATAGGGTTTATTTACCCGAAGAATTAATAAACATGGTGTTTGAGTATTATCACACGTCAACCTATGGTGGACATCCTGGAATAGCTAACACTTTTAGAAAAATAAACCAGTACTTTTATAGGCCTAATTTACATGAAGATATAAAAAAGTTAGTGCAAAAGTGTGAATTGTGTAAAAAATGTAAAAGTACAAATAAATATTTAAAAGGACCTGTAGTATCAAGTTACTCGAAGCAGCCTATGGAAAAGTTATACATGGATATATTTGGACCATTAACTCGGAGTAGTAAACAAAACAAGTACTTGCTTATTGTTGTGGATGATTTCACAAAATTTAATTGGTTATTCCCCATGAAAGAAATTAAATCCAATAAAATTCAAGAATTGTTAAATGATCGAATTTTCAGCTTGTTCTCACTGCCTAAAATAATAGTGTCAGATAACGCGTCTTACTTTCAAGCTCATGAATTAAGACAATTTTTCTTTAAAAAAGGAATAATTCATAAAACGACTATACCTTATCAGCCCCAGGGTAACAAAAGTGAAAGGTTTTTACGCAATTTGAAAGCCATATTAAAAATCTATGCACATAACAAACAAAATAAATGGGACAAAGAAATCAGTGAATTGAATTTAGCCATAAACAACAACACATGTGAGAGTACTGGATTTAGTGGATTTGAATTAATGTTTAACCACGCCAAAAACGATCCGTTAACCAACAAGTGGAGTTTGAACGACCTGGTGGAGAGGAATCTCAGTGAAGAAGACCGACTAAAGCAGTTAGAGAAAGCAGTGGACAACCTTAGAAGGATGAGAGATCGCAACAAACACAAGGCGGATGGACAACCTGGGAACCCACTTCGCATCGGAGAGCAGGTCTACATCAGATCACGGGTGCAGTCCGACCAAAGCCGAGGATTCCAGGAGAAGCTGCATTGCATCTATGAGGGTCCGTACCAGGTGCTAGCCCAGCTGAGTCCAGTGAGCATATTGGTGCAGAGGCTGTCCAATCCCAAAGAAGTGCGAAGAGTGCACATAAAAGATGTCAAGGTCTAAAGAAGTGAATAAGATTATTCTTGAAGGTGGTAAATATGAGTTGGTAATGTATGAAGGGTTATGAACTTTAATTAATTATGTATGTTTTCAGCAATTAATAATTTTCAGGTTATAAAAAAAAAAAAAAAACTTGTGTAATTAAATTGATGGTTAAACAAGGTTACTTGATATATTTGAAATTTATTTAAAATGTATTATTTGATTATTGAAGTTGATAATGAATGACTAATTTTGTTTACATGTTATATGTCTGTTTGTAAATAACGGATTACTAATGCTCATGTTGTATTTCAGTTTCCGAAAAGTGAAATTAGTATATTAATTATGTATTTTCAGCAAAAGAATGTTATGTCATGTAAATATTTGATGATTGTTAGATTAAAATTGTTAGATTAGAATTTGTTAGATTAAGACTGTCAAAGTGATTACTTTTAAAGTTTAATGAAATTTTTATGTTCGAATAAATTGCTTGGTGGACAAAAGTAAACAAAGAGTAAACAAATTTTATTTATGTAAATTATATTGAGTAGTTAATTATCCATGAATCTTATGTATTTGAAATTTAATCTGTATTTGTATTCTTGTTATATTATAAGTGTGTTAAATAGTACAAGAAAGAATTTTGAGCTTCTAGAACAAAATGTAAGTTGAAAAATTATGTATTTTTTTAATTGTAATGTATTTCCAATACCAGTTTCCAGCCAGTTCCTATTGTTTGTAAATAACAACAAAACAAAACACAACACTGAAAGGAGAAGCAAATGGGAAAAATTTTGAAATTTGATTTGTTGGTGATTTGTTTTAATATGAGTGGACTTACGCACCCAACTTTTTTTTTCTTTCTTCTTTTGTATCCAAGCACTTATGGACTGCGAAACTCCTGGTTTTCACCAAACGGAACGACACTGAGCACTCATTTTGAAGCACTTCATTGAAAGGGGTAAATAAATAAAAAAAAAAAAAAAAAAAAAAAAAAAAAAAAAAAAAAAAAAAAACAATTCTTTTGAATGGCTCTCCGAACTACATACACTACATCACATGGAACACGCAACAGAGCGTTGTATGTCAACACTGTCTAATGCCTCTTTGGGTTAACTGTTGTTTATGTGAGACACTTGCTGTGGGCTGGAGGATGCAGTGTGACGACGGCCGTAGTCAACCCAAAACCGGTCTAGTTTATCGATCGGCCAAGCAGTCAGCTGTTCTGATGAGGGGACAAGCTTGTGGTCCCATTCTACTGCCGATGTACAATGGACTGGGGACAACAATGACTGTCAACAATGGACTGGTCTTGTGCTCTTGACCCGAGTTTCAAGTGACTGTGATAACCAATTCAAATGTTGTAGTAGTTTGTAAGATGGTAGTTTAAGAGAGAAACTTTTTGTTTGGAGATCTGAAAAAGGAAAGGGTTAGGTTAGCTTTGAAAGAAATGGTTGTTAAGGTTAGAAAATATTATGTCCTTTTAGAGATGTGATGATGATAGGGTTTCAAAAAAAAAAAAAAAAAAATTTTTTTTCTTGTGAAGGGGGAAAATAATGTAACAATTGTTAATTGTCTCATTATAATGATTTTAGAGAATTGTGTCTAGAAAATGTTAAATATTGTAAGAACTGAGAGATTTAGGTGTTTGGTTCTTTTACCAAAAGTTTTCAATATAAATTCTCCAAGTTTTGAGAAAAATTCAGAATCTTCCCCTTTCAAATAAAAAAGTAGTTTTTTCCCATTTAAATTAGCTAAATAACCAGTATATTCACGTTGTTAATTTCCTGTCAATTTCATGCGACATGTTTTCTGAAGTCAACATGTTTGGTGAGCCTTACTTGTTCGGTTGTCCTGGTTTAGAGGGTTCTTATTGGTTGATTTTGCTTCTAGAGTTAGGAGGGGGTAAGTCCGTTGGTGGAAGGTTTGCGGGCGTTCGAGCAGTTTTAAGTAATCTTTTGGCGAGTGACCACGTTTGTTCTTCACGGCGATTTTAACCGTTCGGAGTCTTGTTTTCCGGATCGGCAATTTTCCTTGTCGCTAGTGAGTGAGTGTGCGTATGTCGCGCTTTGTTTGTGGTCACGTTGTGGGTTAAACCTCCAGGACAGCTACGTAAGTATTTTTTACAAGTTTTCTCTAGTTAGGTTTTTTCAGTAGGGTTTTAGTAGATAGGGTAAGATCCACCAAGCATGCGCGGTTAAAACTTGTTCTTGTTTGTAGTCACTCTTCTAGTGACAGTTCTGAGAGTGCTTTGTTTTCTATTTAAAAAATTTTGTAAAAAAAAGGAAAATGTTTCAAGTCACTAAAAGCTGGTTATTTATTTCTTTTCAGATCTCCCGGAGGCAATTTTAATTTGCAATTTTAATTTTGATTTGCAACTTTGATTTTGATTTTCAATTTGATTTCAATTTCAATTTTCAATTTTGAGATATTTTCAATTTTCTAAATTTTTGAATTAAGAATTAATTAATAAAAAAGGTTCTGGTCTGAAGATATTTGATTTGTTTTGATTTTAAATAAAGAAGGATCTTTTATTTTCGTTTTTATTATTATTTAGATAAGAAATCCAATTTTATTTTAATAAAAAAAAATAAAGAAACTTTTTATCATTGAAGAATTTTTATTTAAATCTCTCATTTAAGTTGTTCAACATATCAAAAATAAATAGTAGCTTCATTAAGGCTACAAAACACAGAAAGAATTATAACAATCGGATTGATAATAAAAAAAATTACAACATGATATATTTTGTTAATAGAATGAATGAATGAATGTTTATTTCCATATTAAAAATACAAATATTGAAAAGCTTAAGAAACGAGTTTACAAAAAAATATAAGCTTAGTCTATACTATATTACATAATAAATAAAGTTTAAATTTGAACATGTATGTATTTATAATAGAAATTATTTAAGCTAAATAACAAAAGGAAAAGAGCTTACATGGGCAGATAGCCTGTGCGTAGGCTCAGTTGTTGAAACATTATATTTGCTTGACATGAATGAATCAGATGAGTTCACATACGTAAGTGGAAAAGAGACTAGACTTAAGGAATGCGAGAAACAGGAGCAAATTTAGTTGAGTCAAACAATGAGAGGAGAGGGAGGGGTGTGTCAAGGTCATCTCCCCTCGTAATTGGCCACGATAAGCGTCTCCATTTCTAAAGAAAGTAGCCATTCTTTGGTACGTTTGATAAATATTTGCATAGATGGTGAGTAAAAAAATTGTCAAATTCTGATATTTAGATTTGATATTTCGGAATAAGATGTGAGAAATATAAAATGGATTTGTATTCGAAAATGATTTGGTCAACTGAATAGTATTAATACCAATATTACTGAAATAGCAAGTTTTATACGTATGAGTAATTTTGGAAAAAATCTTTTGAAAATGTTTGTATGTATAAGAAAGAAGGCGATGAATAAAAAGCTGTCGGACTGTAAACAGTGGAGATTCTCTGAACAGAGTGTCAGTAGGATAACTTATACTCTTCTTAAATCCAGCTTTTAATATGGCCTTCTGGACAATGGTAAGAGGCAGAATTACAGAGTTATGAGCTCCCCCCCCAGGCAATAATACCAAAGGATAAAAGAGACTGAACATATAAAAAATAGGCCAACTTATCTCTCAGCAGGTTCCAAAATATCGCTCAGCTGTCTAAAAGCAAATATATAATTGTGAACTCTTTGAATGAGATAATTTACATGCTCTATCCACTTTTATATAAAATCAAAAATAACTCCCAGATATTTAACTCTTTCAATCGACTCACAAATGCAGTTAAAATTTAAGCTACATCCACAACTGTGAATTACTAAATTAGGCAAATTATTTATGAATTTAGTTTAGAGATTTTAATGGTAAGTAAATTTTGATCGAACCATTTTTTAATAATCATGAGATCATTCAAGGCTTTACTTTTAACATCGATCCAGTTTGAGGTAAAGAGATCCTTAAAAAGAAATTACTGTATCATCAGCAAATAATGATATTTTACCTTCAATATTTAATTTGGAAATGTTATTTATATATATATATATATATATTAAGAACAGAATAGGACCAAGAGTGCTACCTTGAATTACACAGTAATCAACATTAGTGACATCGCTATCCATCCCACAAATAGACACATTGCATCCTATTGGTGAGATAGCTTGAAAACCAAGACAGTACATTTCCCACCACTCCAACTTTAGCTAATTTGTTTAGTAGTTTATTTCTGTCCACTGTGTCGAATGCCTTTTTGAGATAAAAAAACCCCAACCGTCTGTTTATTACTTGAAAGAACGTTGTTTAATTTACAACTAATATAAAATAAGGCATCTGATGTATTTGTACCCAACGGAATCCATACTGACATTCAGTTAATATTTTATACCTTTCAATATATTAAACTTATTGTTGTTTTACTACTTTATCAACGTCATTGCCTTTGTACAGCGGAACTACTTTGGCTAGTTTAAAAATATCAGGAAAAGAACCAAAATAATGCTTAAATTGGCCAAATTAATAATGGTCTTATAAGATAATCTATATTATCTTTCAGCAATTTGGCAGAAACACCATCGTGACCTGGGGCTGAGTTACCTCACAAGCAAGATACGTGCCGTGCCGTCTGATGTCAAGTTCAGTAACAGTTAGTAAAGTAAAGTGACTGGCAGACCTGTATAAGTTATGACCAACCATAGGAGTCCCACCAGGATCAATAAATAGCATTGGCCAGATTTTGCCTCACGGAAGCATTAGAAACTTGTTTAATTGACTCAATGGTTAGACAAGAATAAGGAAGATATTTTTCAATAAGAAAAGAATTTTTCCGCACAACCCTGCCAGACAGTTCATTAATTACCCCCCAAAATAATTTTGGATTTTTACTAAACTGATTAAGTTTGAATTGATAATGATCCCTCTTAGCTTTCTTTAAAGAATTGTTCAATTGATGCCTATAAGCATGAAAATAATTTCACAAGTTGATATTGAAGGATTGCTTCTTTACTAATTTACTTAATTTGTCTCTTGCTCTGATGGAGCGAATTAAATCAGATGTAATCCATGGTTTTAAATTTTTTAATCTTGTGGAAATTTTATTGAAGGATTTTTTAGAGTTATCAATAGCTTCTTTAATGATAATAGAAAACTTACTACAACAAATATTTAAATCAAATAAACTTAATACAGGCCCTCAGTCAGAGTCTGCAAGTTTACTAGCAAGTAAAGTATAGTCAATAACCTTAGTCTCCCTGACCCTAAGCATGTCGGTCTGTGTATGTGTGTCCATTGTTATTGCAAGTGCAGTACTGTAGTGGTCAGTGAGGCTCGTCTGAACCACAGCTGTGTGAACACAATTCATATGTGTGAACACAATAACATTCACAGCCGTGTGCAGTCACTCTAGTTGGTCAGTCAATACAATGAGTCAGTCCCGCTCCCTGCAAAACATTCAGATATCTCTCTGTCCAAATACAAGTACTGAGTAAATCAAAGTTTAAGTCCCTTAGAAAAATACATATTTTATTCTTTCTAATATTATCATAATATATTTCTAAAGCATTCAGGAACATGTCAGTGTTACAGTCGAACGTTCTGTAAAGTGCTTATAAGTCAAACTCTCTGTGACAGTAAGAAAATTGTAAATTAATACCAAATACGTCCCCCAGTGCAATCTGTGTGGTAGTCACTGTAAGTCGTTTGTTCAAGTAAATTACAATTCCGTCACATTTGTTCTTTTGTTTATCAGACATGATAAGGTTGTAACCTTCTAAGTTTGTTCCCACCACCCCTCCCCTTAACCAACATTCCGACAGTACAATTACATCCAACTCAACTGTCAATGAATTTAAGTAGATTAAGAATTATTCATCTATGTGTTTTGAATAGCTCCTAATATTTAAGTATACTATTTTAATACTGTTATTGAAAATATTAAATTTAGAAAAAAAACTGGAACTGAGAAAAGCTACTTATTTCTGAACAACTATTAATTAAAGAATTGCCATCATTTTCCAGTGGGTCCATCACCATAGTCGCAACCTACCTGCCCATTACTATGAGTAAAGTACGCAAAATACAATATGCCAGAAGAAAACACTAGGCCTACTCCTCTGATGCACCATATCATGCTTATTAAATACTAAATAAATCTAAAAATAAAATTACAATTTTATTAAACTAAGGAAAAAGGGTTAAACATTTTTCTCAAAGGCCAAAATTATAGATTTAAAATACAGAAACGCCAATTGACTAAAACACTGTGGCGTCATTTGAGTATAACACTTTAATACAATTGAACTCTACTATACTAGTTTATGTGCAAAGCATTGAAATGACAAGTTTAAATCCCAATCACAAACTTATAATAGCTATGTAAAACAGATCTGTATAAAGTGAAAGATATGAATATTAATTTAGAATAATTACTCAACTGAAGTCAGCTATAATAACATATTTATTGCATTAAAAAAATATACAAATTAAAGTTAAATAGTGAATAATAATGAAAGTAATAGATTACCCACATACCTGTTCAACACAAACACACAAAAGTAAATATGCTTGAAAGGAATAATATAAATTACTAAATACTAATACAAGTACAGCTAAAAAACTAACACTTATATAAGCTGGTACATGAAAAAACGTATTAAATATTGAAAATGCGTTCATATTCAAATTATAAACAAGAACGTTTAAAAAATTTTTTTGGATATATTACTGTCAGATTCGTCAGTTAAAATTAACTCTCTGTCTATCATTGTCAGTTCTTTTCATTGATGTTACATTCCAACAGCTGGCTCCAGACATAAAAAATAACAGTCTCAAATGTCTGCGTATCATCCCAATGACGTACAAGTTTATCATAAGTGGTAAATTGGATGTTTTATGTAACAAACTTTGAATTACAGGATATCGCCATTCAGTCCTCAACGTAAAATTTAGTAATGACCATATTACGTCATTTCAGTTCTCAAGGGAAAAACCTAAATGAAGAAATATATTTATTCAGTCCCCAAAGGGTTAGTAATAAACAAAAAAAGTAAAAGTTTTGAAACTAGAGAGAAAGGCTAGGGAATCAAGGTGATAATTAAGACAAACATTTCCCCCCACTTCTACCATTACTACCACAGCATTGCAACTGACTCAACCCCACAGAATAAGTCTCACCTGCACCCTCTAGCCATTCCCAAAGCATGCCCGTTATAAAACTCTAGACTATGAAACTTTGAAATAAAATTTCGTTTCCAAAGTTTAAGCTAATCTCACCAAGCACATCATAAAATAAATATACCAAGCATGTTTTTAAAGAAAGCACGTATTTGGAATTTTGCTGTTGTAGTGTTGCTGTTGACATTCGGCGCATGCTTGCTGTACACCACAATCTGTTGGCAAGCCTCAGCCGCCATCACGGATCCATTCAACAGTATTTAAGGTTGTTTATGAGTCTTTCAAATGCTTCCTCTCATTAAAAATGCCGCCGGCTATGAGGTACACACTGTAATATATTTTCTTAAAACTAAAGACGTAAAAGCAGTGGATATTTATCGTGAGAATTGTGAAGATTATGGAGAAAACACAATGATGATGGGAAGGTATGGAAATGGCTGTTATATTTCAAGAGGGCCATATGAATGTCCGTAATGAGGAACAAAGTGGACAGCTTTCACTCATTACTGATGACTTGGAGCAAAAAGTCAGAGAGAACATACGCTTTAAAATTTAATCGTTATCTAGGGAGTTCTCTCAAGTGTGAAGTTTGATTTATAAATAAGTGTGACAGAACGTTTGAAGTGACGAAAGTTATACTCACCTTGGGTTCCAAAACTGCTGACGGAGAATCACAAAAACAAAAATTTTAGTCAGTTTTACTACATGCCTAGAGTTAATTCACTTAAAATTGTAAAAGAGGTAATTTTATCAACCAAATTGTCACTGTGAATGTCAGCTGCTTCACGCTTTAAGCGTGTAGAAAACGTGTATCTCAGCGTGTATGTTAAAAGTCAGCAGCATGTGAATAGGAAAATGCATTTTGAACATATAAGCAACCTTAAAACATTGTCAAATGTATCTTTAATGGCGACTGTGGCTTGCCAACAGATAACGTTAAACATCGTGCATTTGCCAATCCCCAACCACAGCGCTACAATGGCATGTTCTATTCTAAAACATGCCTAACATGCTTTGTAAATCAGTTTCAGACCAACATAAAGGACCCGTAGCAGTGTTGTATCATATTAACTGCTAAATTTCCTTCTAGTAATAAGAATAATCTGGATGATTGCTTCATTGTTTCAGAAGCCAATCAATAACAATCAACCTAATTTTCTATGATCCAAAATGTTAAAATATTTTTATTTTCAAGTCATGTTTTCAACTGGAAATTAAAGAAAAAGAAGAGGTTAAGGAAGATAGTTTTGATCCAATATCCATATAATAACACTAAAGTGCAATACTAATAACATTCACTATGATTGGTGATAGAATCCTTTCAAATTTATTACATATTACCAGAGATTTATATAATGAAGACTTCCTTAACCCTCAAAGTGCTCAACTATATAAGTCTATACTGTTATACTTTTTGTAATGAATATCCTGAATTGACACGTGTGCCTTAGTGGCATTTTACTGTAGCTCTGACATGTGATGTTGACAAAAATATTTACATACGACAGAGAATAATAATTAGTTGAGGTAGGTTTCCACTTGAGGAGACATTCTTAATTAGTTCAAACAAAAACTCACAATCAAGTTCACAATACCAAACAAGTAAGTTATAAAAGGTGCTGAAACGTGGCAACAATGCAAGACGTAAAGATGTTGCTATAATTACAGCTGGCTTATATAGTTATGTTATTGGTTGTAAACTTCTCGTAGTTCCAGCATTTGCTGTAAGAATGCTATGAAGTAAAGTCATTCATTAAATAAACAATAGCCCATATATCAGCGTCTTGCAGACAGAATAGATGTGTTTATACAAGTCTCACATATTTAAACACAAATATTATTAAATAACAAGTATTCTCCATCAAACAAATTAAACTCTCATAAGAAATTACAAAATTTTCAGTATCTTTTAGGATAATTAGGTGCGGTACGTTTTTTAGTATACTCTGGAACAGTAGAGATTTCATTGACCCTTTTAAAGGAATAGGAAGATAATTATCGTAACGAACGACAGAGATTAACAACATTCTGCAAACTTTCCCATACAAAAATAAATCACCCCTAGAGAACTTTAATTTTTATCAACAAGTATTTACTGATTTTTGAACTCATTGATTCCCAAAAGTATTTTTCATGAAATTTTAACTGTGCATCATTGCTACTCAGAATATGTTTTTCTAATGGTATACCATTACTTAAGTACAGTCATAAAATTAGAATCTTGAAACTCGTATTTTCTCAAATTCAAAAGGATATTACAAAAAAAATTCATCTATAAATATAATTTCGTAAGGCAAATAGGTTGTGTCAAAATTACGAGTGTTACACTCCACCTACAGTCTTCGGTAATGGCTCATGTTAAAGCTCTGATATTGTAGATGGCAGGAAAAATAAAAGTTTCACGATCTGCCCTAAGGGCTCCGCCCCATCAGCCCTCAAAGTTGCCATGTTAATCTTATGGGAAAAAGGTTTCTAACTTTAATGTGTTTTATACTGTGTTAATATGCATTAAATATTCCAGCTGTTAATGTTTTATACACTAATTAAAAAGGCACAAGGCCAAACCTTTAAGAAGCTGGTATTTACCTGAACAAACCAGTGTTTACACATGGGCAACTTCATGTTGCATTTATTTAGAAGAGTAAAATCCTCAAACGAAATTAAATTGTTTATTGAAAATAAAGTCGACCAAAATAATAAAACAGACATTCTTACACTAAAAATTTAGTGTATAGAGGCGTTTTTAACACAACAATACTTATTAATACTAATAATATATATGATGATGAGTTTAAAAAAACTATTAATAACTGAATATTAAACATTAAAAATTTAACAGCAACATTTTTATTTATTTAGGGGCTTTTTCCCCTACAAGCCACTAGTACCAAGTTGAATTCATATGGGCACTAATGATAAAAAACTATTTGCGGACAAACTGAGTTATCACATCTTTTAAAGTATTAATAATTTAACCTTAAACAAAATTGTGAAAGGTTACTTCAGCACACACATTCATCTTGAAAGTAATAGCATAGCTCACATACCTATCTAAAGTATGACACACAGTCTCGTTTTTATACTAAGTGCAACATACACCATTTTCAAGGCAACAGCAAAGCTTTGATAACGTGTTTTAAAGTTGTCTAGATCTCAATACTTGAGTAGCACGTCACGATTTTCCGTGCATTGTAAACCTTCAGCCCACTTGCAGCTAATGTTCAAGTGCTGTCATCTGAGTCTACGTTTCTTTGGCGATCCACAAGCTCCATGAGGGAGGCACAGATGTCCTCACTGACCTCCAATGTGTTTGGAGCTTCCGTCATCACCCAAGCTTCGTCCTTTGTAGCCTCTTCTCGGCAGATTGGACATGTCTTGTTGTTCTCTGACCTAGAGAAAAAGAGAAATGAGATTAATACTTTGAGAGGTGATCCTGAAATAGCTAGCTTGAAGTAGCTGAAGTAGCTAGTTGAAAAAGGCTGGTCAATTCTGGTAGTTTTTGGGTAAATGCAAATTAAAAAAAACACTGATTAAGGGGTGGAAGGAAGTTGATGGGATCAGTGTTTCTATTATAGTTGCATGGTACACCTGTTTTTATACTTTTTACTTATAATAAGAGGAGGAGAACAGGTTTATCTTATTTATTTTAAACTGGCAGTATTTTTATATTTATCTAGAATATTTAACCCTTTGATGTGTTTTGACGTACACAGTACGTCATAGCCTATTAAAGCTATAATACCGATTCACCATCAGTGTTGAAACAGACAAGTGGTCTAAGGCATTGTAAAGTGGCCAGGTACAGTGCTTAGGATCGTTAGTTCTAATCCAGCTCGGGCTGGTACTTTTTACCATGCAACTGTGTAGAGGCACTGTGGCGTAGGGCCCACCTTAAATAAACAGTGTCCGGCACAGGGGACAGAAGTTGAATGGGATCAATATTTCTATAATAGTTGCACGGTACAACGCCTGTTTTGCTAATTTTTACTTATCATAAGAGAAGGAGGACATGTTTTACTATTTATTTTGAATTGGCTGTATTTTTATAAATGATATAATATGTAGACATAGACATAATCTTTATCGTGTTTGACAAACATTGTTTGTATTACATGCGTCATAATTATTATTATTCAATTTATTCTAAAGTTAAATCATATTATAAATGACTAATTTTAATTTGATAGATGCCATACCAGCATTGATATACGAGAAGTTGAAATGAATAGAATGGATATTCTCTAGGATATAGAATGTTCCACAAACTAACCCACACTGTCAAAACACTTTGAAACAAGGTACTCCCTCAATTTAGACTTCATTAATTTTGGTTGTTTTATGGATTTAATAGAGTTCAGAAGTCTATTTAGAAAATGCATCCCCATCTGTGATGGCAGATGGTTGTACGCATGAAGCCTATATTGGGCAACTTTGTAGTTTCCCGGCCTCTTGTGGGGTAGTTGTGAATGTCACTCACTGTCCTGTGTAAGAATACACTTGAAGCGTCGAAATATTTGTGTACAGCCGTTTAAAAGACATGTAAATAACTGGACATAACAATAAATAAATTGGACATGTACAAATTGACATATAAACATTGAACATTAAAAAAAAAAGGACATGTTGAAGGGTTAATATGTTAAATACATTAAAAGACATGTAAACAACCAGACGTATAAAAAATGCATACAATGAAAATTAAAATTAATATTTCATCTATAAAAACAGGACATATTAAAAAATCCCACTTAGTACAAAATAGTAAATAATAGTAAAAATAGTACGAAAAAATTTGTCATATTTGATTGATACTGCATTATCTGAAAGCATTATTCAACTACAAATCTGCTTGATGGGTTTCAACTGTTGTAAAAAAAATAACGAAAAACCTATCAAAAGGCAACAAAGATTTTCTCTTAGTTAAAAGAAGCATTATTCAATTGACCAAATTTCACTTAAATTGCATATCACAGAGTATATTTTAATAGATTTTCAATGGCCGACATGGGGAGGGGGGCGAATACACATTGTCATGGAGATACTAAATACCGGAAACACCCTAATCGATCAATCAATGATCCAGATCTTTCCAGAAAATTTTGTTATTTTGAAACCTTAAAACGTGAATTAAGCCTTATTTTTTTATTATTCAGACTTTTTACATATTGTGATTTCTTAATATATTTGTAAGAATATTTTGTTGGGAAACCAAGCTTTTGTTTTATTTTATCTTTAATAAAAACTAATTAAGATAAAAGATAGTTTGAAATGTATTTTTACTGTGGTAGAACAATTTGTTTCCCACATCATCCCGCACGTGACACACCACTACACTGATTACTCAGTGCATATCACTACACTGTATGTACCTGACCTTGACTCATTAATTATATCTTTTTTTACGAATCCTCTTTTTGTACTTTTTACAAATATTAAAAAGCATAATCATTTGCATAAAGCCAAATTTTGTTCCTACAAATTTGCCGGATCCATCTGCCTCCACTGGGTGACAAAACCTTGTAACTAGGCGGCACTTGTGTCGCTCAGTAGTAATGCGCGATTGCGAGTGGTTGGAATACTCGAGATGTTGCTTAACGACTGTCTCGATTCCTTAGCGAGAGGTTGCTACAATAGAGTGAATCCTCTCGATTCTTGCTCTCGTTAAGCTAACCTTACCTAAAATTTGAGGGTGAATAGCAACCATTTTAGAGCCAGTGCAAGTTACGACCTGTTTATAGTTGGAGATTAGTAATTTTAGTAAAGTGAAAAACCAGTTGTATATATTGTATATAGTAAGTTAGAACATAATAGTTATATTTTTTGTGAAATAGTAACAAAGTAAAACTACAAATTTTAGATTCTAAGATATCATAGATATGGGAGAACCTTAGCTGAGTAGTGAAACATCTCGCTAAGGACATCTCGATTAACAACAATATAGGATTGTTAAAGCCAAAGCCATTTAATCTAGGTTTCAATATACACAAAGTGTAAGATTGTCCATTGTAGATCCCAAGCGCGTGCAGTGAGTACCATAACTAGGAATATGAATAAAGTATCTCGCTAAGGAACTCTCCAGTCTGAAATTTATAATCGAAATGTCTCGAGATGTTAAACTCGAGATGTCTCGTTATCAACATCTCGTTATCGTGCATCACTATCGCTCAGTTAACATGTTATATTATGCACTGGCACATCGTGATTGAAAATAATTATGAACCTTAAACATATCAGATTGCATGTCTAATTTATAATAATTTATCTACGGAATATTATAAGAGTGATTTTAGAAGAAGCACATTTATAGGTAAGCCATATCCTTACCACTGTTCTATGCAAAGGCGACAATAGACATGGGCACAGGGTAGCAGCATGTCTGGCTGCCGTTCCAGACAGATGCAGCATTCAGATGCTAAGTCTTGTTGAGGCACCATTTGCTGAGTTACATGCCTCAGCACCACTGGGGTAGTCATTTGTTTGAGGTTAGAAGTTGTTGAGGAGGAGGGATCATCTGCCTGGCTCGTTTGGGCAGCGGCACATCGATTTGTTATTGATTTGTACACCTATGAATTTAGAACATATTCAAATATTAGATAGTATAACATTTTAATAGGTTATAAATAGGCTGCTTAGACAATTGCCTAATGAAAGCACAAGTGCGACAGAGATGGACTGAGTTGTACAAGTGAGATGGAGAAGTACTCTTCCCCTACTGTGTCATTTCATTTAATGTTGTCATGGCAACTAGGAATACGGTAGGCTGCAGGCTGGCAGCGTATTACCAAGCTCCACCCACTAGCTGTACATAAGTAAAACTGTGTGGACTACTTTTTATTAAATTTAGTTTTAGAATATATTTCATGTAATATTGCATACTAGATTATGTATAAGGTAAATTGTAACAAAAATGTAAAACTTAAAATTTTAATTTATATTCATATTAGGGTTCATTTTTATTTACTTTAGAAGAAAGTATTACTAGCTTTACAATAGAATGAAAACCAAGCCAATATTTTAATTTTCTCCTTTACACTTACAACAATGAAAATCTGTTCTTAGCACTTTTTAAAAAGTCTCTAGGATTCTTCACATGAAACGAAAAAGCTTGGAACGATTAAATTAAATCAAATCATTATTTACAGTAGTATTCAAATAACAATTAATTAATAACACAATTATTAATAATGTAAACAACTAAATAGACTAAACAAACTTGAACAGTCATTCTAGTTATTTTTTTAAACTGTTGAATAGTTGAAAGCCGAAGTTAGTAACGAGCAGTTGAATGATCTTCCAGCGCTGATTGAACTCTGTATAGTAGAGAGCCTGGAAAGTGGGGTCTGTCTTACACACACACGCACGCACGCACGCACGCACGCACGCACGCACGCACGCACGCACGCACGCACGCACGCACGCACGCACGCACGCACGCACGCACGCACGCACGCACACACACACACACACACACACACACACACACACACACACACACACACACACACACACACACACACACACACACACACACACACACACACACACACACACACACACACACACACACACACACACACACACACACACACACACACACACACACACACACACACACACACACACACACACACACACACACACACACACACACACACACACACACACACACACACACACACACACACACACACACACACACACACACACACACACACACACACACACACACACACACACACACACACACACACACACACACACACACACACACACACACACACACACACACACACACACACACACACACACACACACACACACACACACACACACACACACACACACACACACACACACACACACACACACACACACACACACACACACACACACACACACACACACACACACACACACACACACACACACACACACACACACACACACACACACACACACACACACACACACACACACACACACACACACACACACACACACACACACACACACACACACACACACACACACACACACACACACACACACACATTGGTAATGTACAGTGGCATTGAGATCATTACAATTATTCATACGTACAATACAATTATACAATTATCAATTATACAATTACATACAATTATCAATACGTACATCATTATTCATTGGGAAGATGCCGATCGTCAAGATATGACAAATATGAGGGGTGAATGAGTGTTGATGAACGGGTGTAGTCATTGTTATTAACTAAGGTCGACTGTTCCTCAGAAAGAGCTATTTATTAATAGACCAATAGCCAGAGCAACTAAGGGGCCTGCAGTTTTACATGGAATCCTAGCAGGGTAGTATTGGTCTGATTTTCAACTAACTGACAAGCCTGACACTCAGTTCTCTATCCTGTACAACATCCGAACCTTCACTACCATCCAACATGGACACCCCAGACTTTTCTACTAGTGTCCACTTTGATGGCAACCATTGAGCGGACACTGTGACGGTATTAAGAGGACTAAGCATAGGAACTCTCACCTAAAATGTTACTATATTCTATAAAACAATCACGTTGCTCACTGTTCGGCCCAATTATAATAATTAACATTGGTATACTTAAACCTTACAATGCTGAAATCACATGAGTGGTTATTATGACTGGGTGGGCACACAAATATTTTGTTGAAAACATTGATTTATTAATTATATTTTACAAACATAAAAAAGATAAATAAATAAAAAAACACTGAAAAATCAAATTTTAAATATCTATATACAGATATAAAAGCCAAATACCACTGACTCATTCACTCATCATGAAATCTCAAAAACCATCGAACGGATTTACTCGAAATTTTGAAGAAAGTTAGCTTTAATATTATAAGGACACACAAGAAAGATTTTTTTTCAAAATTCTATTCTTAAGTGGTACAAAGAGCCCCTCAAAATTTCCTTTCCATAAGAATAACATTTGGTTTTTTAAGTAAATTAATAACAGCTGTTTTGTATACAAATAAACCTGTTTATTTTGTATGTTTGACATTATCCTATTGATGCATTGAGTTTAATCTTCAGCTGTTAAACAAAACAAATGAAATGAACACGTTTGATACAGGCTAAGTAATACCATTGAGTATTTATATTAATAAGTAGGTAGTAACGTAAGTAGTGTGAGTGAGATATTGTAAAGAAATTTAATATTGTGATTTTAAGTAATACAGTTAATCTACTATTATTAGTAGTAAAAAGTCAAATGCCGAGGACGAAGGCCAAGGTGTTCGAGCGCGCTTTGTGTACAGCGGGGTTGGTACACGAAGCATGCAGGGGTGTTTCCTAGTTTGTTAAATTCTTAATCATAGCAAATACTATAAGACAGCATATACATTTTTGTAGGAAATAAATGAGATTGTTTTTATTAATGGACATATTTATATTTTGGTTATAGAAACGTTTATTTGAATTAAAGCACTTGATGATCGAATAAATTTATGAATATAGGTGAAGTGTTCATTGGTTGCAGCATATTATATATAAAAAAATGCTATTAGAAATTTATTTAGAGTTAATCAGAGAAAATATAGCGTGGCTTTTGATAATGACTAACATTCATTTTATTATTGCTTGATGGGTGTCAATTAGAATAATCCACGCATAATCTATGAGGTAGGTAAATGTTATGAATTTATAATTTGAAACTTATAATAAATTAATGAGATTTGTAATGATTTTATTTATAACATTAACAAGTATTATACGATACAAAAACATAACAAATTCATACTGCAAATGCACATGGGTTTTTACCTTCGGTTGTAGAATATAATTTTTTTTAAAACTTTACTTGCCAGTTCACATGGGCCTACAGGCCTGTTCGTCAACTTTACTCAACGAGTCCCAACCAACCAATGACACAGTTGGGGGTTCAAAATTTTGGTCCAGAAGGCTTAGCCACTGAGCCACCACACTGGCAATAAACACCACTCCATATGTGTGGATAGAGTGGATGTGCCAACACTACTTTACCTTTATAAGCGGGCGGGTTGGCCATACCACTGTACTTGTATAGGTGGGGGGTAGGTGGATAGAAAAAATTATTTTATTTCATGAAGTAAGTAAGAAACTGATTCAAATAGCCGTAGTAATAGCAAATAGCTATTAGCTATACATTTTCTTTGCACGTGTGCTTCTATCAACGGGAGATTGGGTCCAAATAAACTCTCGAACGACTGTTTGGCGTACTATCAGCTCAGCCATAAATCATTCAGTGTATGCTGGAGAAACGGATAGAGGGATGAAGAGGGGAGAGAGGGAGACTGCTGGCACTAACTGTGGAAACCCAACATGAATTAATTTCACCAAACAGAAATACAGTAAAACCTCCAATACTCGGATTAATGTGGTGCCAGACAATCTGGATAGTGGATAATCCAGATATCAGAAGCTAATGTTTATTACGTTATCTAATATTAGGAAATCACTATAGTAAACAGTAAGCAGTGATAAGAAAGACCTTTGTTTATGTTGCCATTTTGTCCCACCATGCAATAACACAGGTGTATTATTAATTATAAATTTGAAGGCATTTCTGTATTGTATATAATTTTATGATTTACTGACGGGTTTAATTTGTTTACAGAACTGTATTTAGTAATTATTTAGATAGAATAAACTCTGTATCCAGTGTTTAATGGCCTGAAACTTTTCCTGCACTGTATTGTTTAAAGCTTCGTAACAAAATTTGGAGATGTCAAAATGTGGTTTAAACATTTTAACATGTCCCATATAAGTGGACAATCTTCTTGTTTCTATAGTCATTGTTGGAAGTTAATGAGTTTATAATATCAAATATATGATTTACTTTCCCCCATATGAGTTAGCATAGAGAAAGTATTGTAATTGTAAAAAAATATTATTTTAAAAGTTGATCTAAAATCCATTTTAGGGTCCCCTGAAACAAAAATGTGGGTTTTCAAAAAAAATTTTTATTGTCCGTATGTGTGTTTATGTGCACTTGACTGGAGACCAAACGGATGGATCATTTTTTGTGAATTTTGGTATATTGGTTTATTTAACCAATATCTCCAGACCATTTTTTTCACTTTTTGAAATTTTATTATTTTTAATTTTATAGGCAAAAAACATACAAGAATGAATTTCCTCAAAAACAGCTTTAACGATTTTAATTAAATTTTCAGGGAAGATACGAATTACAATTTAACATATTATTTTAATAAAAATTGCATGTCTCCAACATGACTATTTTTTTAGTTATGGCAAAAAATATATTTGGGAATCAAACTGGTAATTTTCAAATTTGATTTTTTAGTGTTTAATATAGTGTTTAACCCTATTCCTGGCAAGCGATTACTAGTAATCGATAAAAGACGCATTCAGGTTGGCAAGCGATTACTAGTAATCGATAAAACACGCTTCCGCAGTTTCCGTTATTGTACGAGTTCTATTCCACTTAGATCGATCGTTGAGGCATCATGGAAAACTAGAAATCCTACCAAATAGTATGATACCAAATATGGGTATGTGGAACGGAACAGCGGACCGGAACCGATTTATTATTTTCGTTGTTTACATAACCTGACGCTGGGATGTTGCTATTGTAAAGAGTAACAGACAATTTTTGTTATGCCTTGAAATGTGATATTTATGTGGTTTAGGCGTTATTATTTATTGTTATAATACACATTGAACTAGTTTATAACTGTTGTGAGTATTATTTAGTGTTAGTTTTATTTTGGTTATTTATAATAACAACTGTGAGTGTTGTGTTTGTAAATTTGTGAGACAATCTGTTTTCTAAGTGCATAATAAACATTTAGTTGTACGTAGATACAGTATTTACTATATAATATAGTAATACTGCAATTATATTACATTTATTGTTTCATTTAGGCTACAGACTTGTGTAATTATTAGGCCTAAAAATGTCTAATCTGAAAGATAAGTCAAGTGATTTGAGAGAAATTATTTTCGAATCTCAGGATGATGATGATCCGATAACTAATCTATGTGCCTAAAAAAATTTGAAAAATCGTGGTAATCATGTTTACAAATATGTCTGTGTGTATTTATAATTTCATTCACAACATTTCTTGAGTAACTTAGAAACAGATAATAATTTATCTAACACTTTTTATGTATTGTATATACATTTTTTATTTACCATACTGAAATGTACCAATTCTGCTAAATAAATATATACTAGGCAAACTTAGTTTATTATCATTGTATTCCCTATAACTGTGAACATTTTGGTATATAACACTTTAGAATTAACTTGAAAATTATAATTGTTATAGTTTTTTTAGTGAAACTTTGCATGACATCTGATTATAGTCATTTATGACATACATTTGATTATTCACTAACAATATCAATTTTTACGCAGATAATACAAAACATGTATATATTTTCTGAAACTAGATAACATTTCTAATATTTTGGCTATTTCAGAATTTCAAAACTCCAACTGTAAGTATATTCAAAATTGCATGTCCCCCCTTTTTTTTACTTTATAATTTTTTTTGTTTAGATTGAAAAATTTTCTTTTTTTTTTGTTATATTTTTTACGTTTTTATAATGCATACCTGCAGATTCTACATGTATTTCTGAACAAGAAAATATATAGATGTTTACATATAACTAAAAAAACATATTTTTTATGAATTTTAAAAAAAAACCTTGTGCGAAGGTCAAAAATGGCTTGCCAGTATAGGAAAATATAGCCGCCAGGAGTAGGGTTAATATAATATAGTTTATGCCAATTCTTTGGAACCATTTTTTTTTTTTGTTTGTTCAAATTCAGGTATACTATTGACATTTTTCTGACCTGATAATTGAGCAAAGTGCAGCATTGATTTCAGGCTGAATAAAGATTGTAATCTACCAGTAGCTATTTGTGCATAGTACCACACGAATCCCGGTACCACATGAATCTTTGCAAAAGGTTACCTGTAAACTGGTGATATTCATATAGACCTAACACAGATTTTATCATGACATCTGAATATACAAAGATGTTGTATGGTGCCATTTAATATTAAAGAATTGAATATGAAATCAATTTGAAAATATTAATATGCTACATTTTGTAAGATACAATTGATTACAGATTTAACCTTCCGAGTGCTAACCGTCTCAATCGAGACGAATAAAACATCACGTCACAATTTATTTTATAACTTCGTTGATTGTGGTTGTATCGCGATGTATTTTATGTAGTACTACTCCCAATGAATGAAGCATCGAAAGAGCATAGTTTCAATATACAGAACGATTGAATAATAACAGTATTGAAGCGAATACAACAGGTGATTTATCGTCTGTGTTGTGATTCATCCGTGCCGTCTTGCGTTTTTGTCAAAGTTACTTGTAGTATAGTGAATATATTTTGAAACAAACTAACAGTGTTTGGTATCATTGGAATCAGAATTATATTGAGAACATTTTGGCTAGCTCCGAATTTTCATTCTACTGTATAGAAAGTACTCTGCCGAGGCGCCAATTTGGATATTGAAAAACCAAAAAATTATTCTTCATAAATTGTGTACAAAAAATTTTTCTGAATGAAGGTAAGTAAATAGCAGTTTTTCTATTTTATTATATGTGTTTTTTTAATAAAATGATATATAAATAGGATTGGTATGTATGATACCATCACAGAAAAAATATAAATAATTAATCACAGTGTACTTTGCAAAAATAGCCTGGCACTAGTAAATGTTTTGCCGGCACTCGGAGGGTTAACAACTAAAACATTTAACCAGAGTAAATATTTCCATGGAAATTTATTTGTAAAGTTGAATATTAGGTTTAAATATAAATCAATTCAATTTTAACACGATTTAGTTAGGTTTAACACATTATTTGACACTGCCCATTATATCAGATTTTTGGTCCACAGTAGAAGGAACATCTACATTCATATCTATAAATTTTTTGGACTGGGAGAAAAACTTGGAATTTTCAGAATAAAATTTATTCATGGATTCCAAAGGAAGTCTGGCTACCAACTCTTGAAGTGCAACAAACTGCCTTAGAGCGGGCGAAGGTTTCACACTTATAGCTTCAGCAAGCTTCCTCTCGGTGCCTTGGATATCTCCCTTCATCAACAGAGCTTTAGCCTGTTCAAGTGTGGTGTTGAATGCTTTGTCTGAAGACTGGAAGATATACATTGTAAAAATATCATCCAACACTATTTTAAATCTTAAAAAGATAAAATATTTCAAATTACAGATTTTGAGTTTGGAGACAAATTTTATGCAGTACTTGTATTTATTAACAACATAAATAGTAAATATAATCAGCTGACTTTTTAAATTTTAATGAAAAAGAGGAAATAAGTCTTAAGCACAATATGATTTTTTTTAAATTTTGAGTTTAATTAATTACTTCTCACATTAAATATAACATTAATTTCTAACATTTTGATCTGACAGTAATTTAAGTGCACACAAAACTGCATTATACATTATACTGTAAAGGAATTAACAGTATCTTTATCCATGTTTTGTCTTGGACTATCAGAATGTTTCTTTTCACATTAAAACTATTTTCCAATGGTTAGATACATTTGAAATGGAATCCTTATATTGATAGTGTCTGTAAAAGAGTTATTTCTGGAATATATGTCTTATTAAGAATTAAATATTTTTATATTAAAATATGATTTATTTTGGATACATTCAGTCTTACATACTTTAGAAGGAATATGGAGTAAGTATGGAGCAACAAGTAAGAAAAATGTATTTATAATTTTAAAATGACAAACATTAGCAATCAGAACTACATTAAAATAATTAATAGTAAAAAAAATTAAAAAAACATAATACAAAAATCAGGTTATAGAATTTTATAGATTGTATATTTTTAAAACTCTTTTTACAGTCAAAAAAATTTGTGCTCTACAATGACTGAAAAAAGAACTTCACATGATCATAATACAAGAATGAAAAATGTATATATAAATAATACTCATTGTATATAATTTTAGAAAAACTTGCCTGGATAACGTTGTTTATTCTAAATTGCCACTCAACATGCAAAATATAGAAAATTAAAACAAATTCAAAATTAGAAGTCAAAAATTATATTTTTGATAAAGCTCTCTACTCAATTGAAGAATGTTTAGAACAAATATAAACAATTCTAATAATTATCTATGTACATTTGAGTCATAATTGTTAAGTATATTGTAATTTAAAATATTGTACCTACAATTTTTTTTGTTACATTTATTATAATAAACTAAAAAAACCTTGTTTATACTATTTCCAATACATTTTTAAAATTTTAAGTTTCATGCGAAGAATGGTAGAAAATTTGTATCCAAGAAGAGCCATGAACAAATTGGCATGTTGTAAGTGTACACTAGAAAATTAAAATATTGGTTTGTCTTTCATTTTACTGTAAATTTAGTAATACTTTCTTCTAAAGTAACTTAATTGAACCCTAATATAGGTATAAATTAAGACATTAAAATTGTTGTTACAATCTAAACCCAAAACCTTATACCTAATTTGCAATATTACCTATCTAAATTTAATAATAAATACTCCACACAGTTTTACTGGTTTATATCCATTATCTATGTGAATGAATGAATGAACAAATGAAAAAGCCTTTATTTTAGCGGCGAAGTTAGGACTAGACAGTCCTCTCTTCCACTTAACCACATAACATGTAACAAAAACAATAAACATTTTCAATTCATTTTTAACACTAAACAATACAAAATATGAATCTCAAACTGATAATATAAAAGTTTAATAATAAAATTTCTAAATTACCTAGATTTATGAAATAAACAAATTTGTAACTAATAAATTAATTTTTCCACTAAATGTAAATAAATCGACTTTTAATAAAAAAAATAAACTAAGAAGAAAAAATGAAAACTTTATTTTGAAAAAGCAAAAACAAAACAAAATAAAAACGAAAAACGAGAGGAAATGACTTATTTTCATCTTTCACTCAGTTCCCCCGCCATGAAGCCGAGCACCATCATCAGCCCTGCAACCTCAGTGCCAGCCAGCTTTTGACCTTCCTCCCAAAGCGGGCACGTTCATTGAAAGCTTTGATTGTCTGGCAGAGAATTCCATAGTCTGCAGGTGGTAACTGTAAAGGACTTATTAAAGACTATTGTTCTGTGTAGTGGTATTGACAATAATAATCCACCCCCTCTTGTAGTATAGTTATTTATTTATTTATTTATTCATAAGACGCCGATCGTCAAGATATGGGCGAATATGGATTTTCGATTGAGTGTGATGAGTGTAGATGAGCGAATGTAGTCATTGTTACAAACTAAGGCCGACTATTCCTTAGAAAGTGTCATTAATTAATAGCCCAATGACAAATGAACAGCCGGTGGTTATCAGCTGATCCTTCTCAAAATGTATTGACTCTGATTGGGATCGAACTGACAACCTTTAGCACATGAAGCTGGGATTGAACCAACTATGCTACCGACCAATATTGATTTGGGACAAGAAGGTGAATTTTTCCAACAAGTAATTCACCTTACAGTGTGCACTAGTGTAAACCGCACCAAAATAGTCAGATGATAGCTGTAGCATGTGAAGCCCCCCTCCTCACTTCTCGCCCAGCAATGTTGTCAAATATCAATTTGTTGAAAATATTGATGATGTTTAAACATCTGTTGCAGTAAACAAACACTATCCTTTGTTATTATAAACCATGGTACATAGAAAAGAAGACGGTAGGTAACACGCACATCTCCAATAACGTCACATTGGCAAAATTGCAAAAATAAACACAAAAATACTGTTCTAATTCCCATAATTATAATTCCAGCTGTTAAGTAGTAAATAACTTGCTGAACTATTCAGCTGAATGCTTCTATGTAATTGGTGGATTTAGTTACCAGTATTTAATAGACTAAACAAACCAGCTGATTTTGCCTATATGACACTATAGTCCACTGCGCAGTCTCGTGGTGATACCTGACGTCTTTTCTAAATAGTTACAGTGTTTGTGTTATAATGCACGTGTTTTGGTTATATATATATTTAGTGATATAATTACGGATAAAAACAGTTATTTCACTTGATAAGCATTATTTAATAGTACTTTCTACAAAATATAAAATATTTATATTATTAAAATGCTATAAAAATTACAGGATTAACACATACCATAGTTAATTTTACCGCTATGTTCTAAAGATATTTTAATATGATCATACAGTTGTTTTGTAAACAAAATGCCAATTAAATTGGCAGTATTAACATACGCATACTTGTCATAGATGATACATGTGGTTGGTTGGTTCTCAGAAACGATATGGCAACACCACCTAAAATGTCATCGGTCTATTTTGATGCGGTTTACACTAGAGTAAGTATATGATACTTTCGCAGTTCTGTAAGTTTCAGAAGTTCTAATTGTTCAAAATAAGGGGTAACGTGATCATCACGCCTTAGATTAAAAATGAATCTGATGCAATAGTTTTGTGGACATTGTAATTTATATATCTATATTAATCTATATATTTATGTGTAATGATATTTATACAAATGATAATAATCCACAATTAGTATTTGATTCATTCAGTGGTGAAAATGTGTGGTGCCAGTTGATATTTCTAAATTTATATTTCTTTATTACAAGGTGTTAGTTGACTTGTATTCTCAGATATGTTTGGTGATGCCATATCTCTCATAATTTACTAATTCCTCGTCTAATGCCCTTGAACCTAACCTAAAGGTCAACTACCATGGATGATTCATTGTAGTAAAATGTCTTTACACTGATTTACTTTACAACTGTAACTTACTTTGAGGAACTGGTTCAAACTGAGGAGTCGATAACTCTCAACATGGTTAGTGATGGGGTCCACCTTGTCGCAAGATATTCTAACTGTGCCTTTCCATAAGATGGACGAGTCGGAGCCTTCCTTGATGGCAAACACCAGCTGCTTACCATCCGCACCCATGCATTTTTGTGATCTACAAGAGAAAGTTACATACAATAAAGATTCTGAACATTAGCTTCATGGTTATTTTTAAAGAAGAAAGAACATATATTAGTATGTTAAAGCTGGTACAGTTTTTTTGAAAACATATGTAATTTTTTGTTGTAAAAAGAACTTAAAAGCTGAGATATTACTAAAGAGAGATATTCAGATATTGTTCAATAGCATTTAAACTAATGTGCTAATATTTACCATCTGTAAATATGTTCTATTTATTTTTAACAAAACAACTGGTGTAAAAGATTTATTATACTGTTGTTTTTGGTTAAATTACAAGTACATTTTTATTAAAGTTCATGTTTCTTCAATCTTTCTTTCTTTCATTAATAATTATCATAAATTAATTTAATGCAGTAATGTTTTTAGCTTATTGTAGTGAACATTTTGGTCCTCCGAAGTGCCTGGATTTTATAAAGACAGTTTGTAACATCAAGGTCTGAATTTAAAGATAGTCATAACACAATTATTTTTCATTTGCAGTTAGGATACTTTTACAAAATTTCAGAATGTCTCAATCAAAAACACAAGTTGATCTTAACCCTAGAACTGATATGAGTCGTAAATTACGACTCATTTACGTATCCCTTTACTGATAAAGTCGCGTTTTACGACGCATTAATTCACGGCCGCGTAGCTCCGTAACCACTTAATCTATGTTGTTGTGATTTACACTAATCGATTCTCTGTTTTGTTTTCTACATCGATAGTAATATCCGAATGATCAGTGATTTGTTTACTGGCTGAAAATAAATCTAAATGCCGCATGCGCACGCATCATTGCCAGCTGATGGCGATGCGCGGGAAACGATTTGGCGCGCAGGCGTGCTCCAGTGTCGCATTGTTACTGTTCGTGAGTGGATTATTAATTGTTATTGTTTTTATTATAATTGAATTAGCAGCAAGTAGAATTCCACAAGCAGACCCAGTGCCTCATATTGGACAAGGTGACAGCGAACATTCTCTACAACACTTACCAGGCCGTAAGGAAAGATTATGTATAGTTTGCGCTAAAATGCCCAATATAAAAAGGAAACGGAGCTACTACTGGTGTCCCAGTTGTAATTGTGGGATTCATCCTACATGCTACCCCAAATTGGTACATTTCTATAGGCCTACCCAGACTGGGAGAAAAAGGAAGGCATCTGAAGATGATTCGGACTAAGCGTCATTCATCACAGCAGCCTTGTATATAATTTAGTTTTTTGTAAATAACTTTCTTATTTTTTATATTATGATGAAAATGTACATATAACGTTTTTTATTCTATGAAATGGTGAACATTTTTTATATTTAACATTTGTGTCTTGCTCCTGTGGAACAAAAACTGTAAACAGGTAAAGTAAAAATATTATTTTGATTTTATTAATTTTTTTATTACTAATGAAAAAAAAAATATTTTGATGTAAGAAAATAATAAATATTATTGCTTTTTGTTATTCTGTAGTTCAAATGGAATAAAATGATATACAACAACATATATTTTAGGCTCACTGTATATTTATTATGATTTATTTTTAAATATATCAACAAACCACTTAAAAGGGCCTCATCATTCTGGAAAATAAGTATCATCAGTTCTAGGGTTAAAACATTAAATACTAAAAGAAGTCAGATTAGAAGTAAATTAACAAGAATCAAAACATATTTCAATAAATTTACTGAAAAACAGAATATAAATCAGTTGACACTTAGGCTATAAACAAATTAGAGCAATGTTAGAATGAGTATGAAGTCATTCAAGGACAAATAGAATTGATATATGACAACGTTGATCATACAGACAAACGCAACACATTTGAAACATATTACTTTGACATTTATTCAGAAATAGAAAAAAACTTAACTGAACATTCATATTCAACATCTGCTCTAAAAATACAACAGCCTACACTAGACCTACAAGCATCACAAGTCCCAGTAAAGTTAACTGCAATACAATTACTTGTATTTACAGGAAAATGTGAAGAATGAACTCCATTTTTTTTCTTTTCAAAAATTAATTGACAAAAATAACATCCTGAGTGATGTACAAAAATTACACCATCTCAAGGGATCCTTAAGGGATGAGGCAGCAAACACAATAAGAAATATGTTTTAGGGGTGAACTTTTGAAAACTTTTGGGGGAGAACCCCCAGACCCCGTTTTCTAATATTCTATACCCCTACCATATAGGCACTCTTCTCCCTTTTACATTGAAACACTCTGAATGAAGTGTGGTTTAGTATTAATTAAATGTCATATAAAAAAATTTAAATCTTTTACAACTGTGGAATCTAACAATGGGTAACTAACTTAAAACTCACCCTGAATACAAAAATTTATAGGAAGGAGCTTTATTAATTATAGCGCTTATTCTGAAGAAATTATATACAAGATAATATAATTATAAAAATACTATGAATAAAACTGACAGGTCATTTAACTGCTTCAATTGATCCAGAAATTCTTCATAAGAAAGAACTGCTAACTCTGACACAAGTCTTGCTTGGCGAAATACCTCTTCAGGAAGACCTTCTGTATCTGATTCCCCACTTAAGCTCTGGCCCATCCCATCTGAAAAATAATTGGAACAGAATAAATTTAAAATTAGGATTCTTTTTAGAAAACTTATAATGAACAATAATAAAAAAGCGCTAACAAAGTCAAATTGAACAATATTAGGTTCATAATATAGTAATAGTTCATATTACTTAAAAATATTACAAAATTAAATTTAATACATATAGGAATAATTTAAAACTATAACTCAATTTCTTTGTACAGTATTTTATAAAGTAAAGCTAAGTTTACACTAGCATGTAGCAGTGGCGCCACTAAAACGCGCCAGTT